>NW_006494916.1:8238201-8254015 GCF_000471905.2 Amborella trichopoda | reverse complement strand
TTACAACCTACCTCTCTCTCTCTCTCTCTCTCTATCTCTCTCTCCACCTTTTTTCTCATGTTGAGGCTAGAACTAATTTTGAGAAAAAACTAGCTCTCTTTTCTCTTTTGAATCTTTTTAGGCATTTAGATCTCGTCTCTCTCTCATAAATCTCTCACTTTTATACTATTGGTTTCAAATTCATAGGTGAAAGATTATAGTTTAAGAAATTGTATATAGTTAGATTATTATCCTTTGTAGCTAACACCAATTAATTAGGAAAAAGCTATAATGATAATGATGATTACCCTTTGTACGAAAAGGTCATGGACGCCCCAAGTTGTCAGATCTAAAATTGTCTAGTCTCTGCAAGAATTCCGAAAAAACTTTCTCAGGCTTTTTGAGTGCAGTTAGTAGAACATACCTTGTTGCCCAATTTCACATCTGATGATTAGTGATGATCATGAGAGTGGGCTTCTAGGTAGAGGTAGTCAGGATAGCAGCGGGTGTCACAATGTGACATCTGGAATTCTACTTTCACCAGGTCCCAAGTTAAAAAATAAAATAAAGGCTTAGCGGTGATCGTGGCATTTTTGTACTAAAGGTGAAGATTACGTACTTTTCGACAAACTTAGAAATAGACCACTGGATCGAAGAACCATCTCTGTCATATATACACTGCGAGTTTAGTTTAGCACTGATAAATTTTTTTTTGAATCTTTTATAGGCCGATGATGACAAGGATGGGAAATTATCGATAGAGGAGATGGTGGCGCATCCTCACGCATTTTATAGCACTGTCTTTGATGATGATGATGACGACAACGACAACGACGACTATGACTCTCATGATGAACTGTGATAACGTTCTTTCAACTCTCTTCTCAGAGTCATCATTTCTTTTTCTCTCTAATTTTTTTGGGAAATTTAACGAAATATATTTAAGAGATGACCTATTTAACATTTGACCCATATTTTTTTAATTTAATTTTACAAAGTTTAAAGCACGAATGATCTTGAGTTGAAAATCGGTAAAATGTTATATATTGATAATTGTAGTTTGATAAACTTCCCAGTTTTGTTTAAGTGTAAATCCCTCAATTCTTGGTTCCCACATGGGAAAATACGACTCTGTTGTATAATCAGTATATATATGCGCCTTACCATTTCACAAATTACTATGTGAATGAAAGAATTCTCTCTCTTAGACTCATGAACTCTCTCTCTCTTTCTAAGTTCATCACTCATGGATCCCAGATTGCAAGGTATCCTTCCATTGCAGAATCAGTATACATATGCCTTACTACCTGACAAATCATTCAATGTATAAGAGCTCTCTCTCTCTCTCTTCATTAGCCACAATGGGCTTAATTATACGGTCAGGGCATTTGTGTTGCGGCCTCACAAATTATTCAATGAATCAGAGCGTTTCGCAAGAGCACAGAGTCATTAGCTAGGCCGCAAGACTAAGAACCAACCTCTTCGGCTCATCTTTTCAGAGAGAGAGAGAGAGAGAGAGAGAAGAGCACAATTATTAGCTAGCCCCCAGTTTAAGAACCAGTGATTTAAAAAAAAGGGTGAAGTTGGCATACGGAGGCATCCGGTAGAAGTAAGGTGCACCTTCAAATTTTATCATGGTATATAAATTTGATGTAAAATGCCTTTAGAATTATCTCAAAATCTATTTTTATATCTAATTATAAAATTTTAAATATAAAAAATGGTTAAAATCAAGTAGATTTATGAACATATGAAAATGTTGAAAATGGATGGTGCAAATGATATGTTGTAAAATGCACTATTTTTTAGACTTAAACATCTTTTTGTTTTTTATGGTCATACATCTCGATGTCGAGATGATCAATCAACATTAAAAATACCTTTTCAGATAGATTTTTGAGGTGCATCTGTAGTTCTACATTATAAGGTTGCATCTTTATATAAACTTTTTCTTTTAAAAAATGCCGGTCGTGGAATTGCGCAGTTCAACTCCAGAATTAGTCAACTTGTTTTAGTTTTTCCTATATATTGAAAAATGGCCTAGTCTAGAAGGGAACCAGCAGTTATGTGTATATATTGAAAATGCAAGCTTTCTATGATTTACTTACAGTATAAAACACACTTCTTTTTATCCAACCCTCCATTCTATGGAAGGCTAAGATTGCCCTAATCACATTGTCATATTTTTAATGGTTTTTTCTATAAACTATTTTGATACCAAAATTTGTATATCCAATCCTCTATTAAACTCGTACTAGCGAAAAATATATAAACAAATATTTTCAATAAAATAGAATGATTAAAGTACCCTTGAAAATTTCAAGGGGTATTTTGGTTATTATATTTTATTAAAAAATTATTTTTAATATTTTTTATAGGTGCACCTCAATGAGAAGATGGCATGTACCAAATTTCATATCCATAAAAATTTTATAAAAAAAATTAAAAATATAATACTTTGAGATGTCGGATCTAAGATCAAACGGTGAGTGGCTCTCTTGATCAAAATTGGATGACGACTAGATGGTAGGGGAAGCATAGATCTTCTATGTTGTAGGGGACGTATAGAAACCTTTCCCTATTGAAAAATGGCCTAGTCTAGAAGGGAACCAACGGTTCCGTATAGTAAAACGATAATTATCTAATGTGAAATGGTGACTCGGACGGTCGATTCACTGTAAAATGACCTAGGCTAGAAGGGAACTGCTTGTACCATAGATAGGAGCTTAAAGGATGCAGTTTCTATAAAGCCCAGGCTTTATAAAAACAAAGTAAAGCCTCCCCTTGAATGTTGGTTCGAAAAGCACTTTGAGCGTTGGAAATTTCCATAATGGCTTTAAAATCAATTTTCACATTCTACATTATGGCTTTAAAATTAATTTTCACATTCTACTTAAGCTCAAAAAATGATATAGATCTTGTGGATATGATCTTGCAAATAAGTAACTAAATGGACGGTCAAGTGAACAAGACATTCTGGAAATTAGAGGAGGGGGGTGGGGGGGGGTTGGGGGCGCTTATTTTTCTTGCACCAAGCAGCCTTTTTAGGGAAATGTTTCTATACTTCCCCTACAACATAGAAGATCGATGCTTCCCCTACCATCCAATCGTCCAATTTTGATCAAGAGAGTCATTCACCGTTTGATCTTAGATCCGACGTCTCAAAGTATTTTATTTTTTTATACAAATTGTATGATTATGAAATTTGGTACGTGTCATCTTCTCATTAGGGCGCACCTATAAAAAAATATTAAAAATAATTTTTCTATAAAATATAATGACCAAAATACCTCTTGAAACCTTTAAGGGTCTTTTGATCCTTTTATTTTATTGAAAATATTTTTTTTATATTTTTCGCTAGTGCGAGTTTAATAGAGGATTGGACATACAAAATTTGGTGTCAAAATAGTTAATAGAAAACAAATTTAAAATAAAATAGTGTAGAGAAGTGAGATTGTAATTGGGGCAATCTTAGCCCTCCATTGAGAATGGATGGTTGGATAAGGGGAAGTATATATGTTTGGAAAAAGTTTATGTAGAGCCGAGGCTCTAAACAATAAAATTCGAGCCTACCTCAAAACTTTCACTAGAATAGGTTGTTTTGACGCCTAAATATCATCAAATTGATCATCCAGATATCAAGATGCATGGACAAGAGAAAAAAATAAATTTCAAGTTTTGGAAATAGTGTATTTTGTAATACATATTTAGACCGTCAATTTTAAAAACTTTCATAGATCTCTCGTTATACACTATTTTTTAAAGCTTTAAATTTTATAAATAAATATTAAAATATATTTGAAGATTATCAAAAAAAATTTCAGTATTGAAACCACATTCCACGATACTATTTGAAGGTAGGCTCTAATTGAAAGCCTAGGCTCTATTCAAACGGCACCCTCTAAGTTTTATGTTATAGGGCAAGCATACAAAGCTTGCCCAAAGTTTTATGCTCCTGCAAGAGTATACATTTCGTCCATCAAATAAGACCTAATCTTGGAGCAATTTTCTCCATCAAATGAGACCTAATATAGGAGCAATTTTCTTACTCGAAATTTTGGGAACCCATTGTCTTCCATGCATAGACTAGTCTCAATAAAAAATATTTTCCTTGCACTCTCTCTAAAAATAATGTCTCAAATTGAATAGATACTATCCCAATTTTAAAGGTGAGATCCAAGTATAAAAAACTTGAAATTTTGAAAATAATTATAAAAAATTTAAAACTCAATTTTTTTGTTGTGAAAATAATTGAAAACTTTTGAGACATCCTATAAAATTGGAACATTATAAAGAAGATTAGCATTGCCCATGACACACACAAATCGAGTCACTTAAAAATAAATAAATTAAAAATAATTATCTAGTTATTTTTAGATGGTTACAAAATTTTAAATTAAAAAATTCTCTAGAGTAGGACTAAACATATATCATGGTCTGGCGAGAACACAGTATATGCCGCACGCGGAACTTATGCTTGTGGTGGAACCGTCAGATTTCACGATCTCATCAATGGAGGGTCGATATCGCCCCACGGAGATCTCGCCTCTGATTGGCTCATCAGTGCTGGTGTCTGAACTCTCATTGGGCCTCGCCAAAATCTGACTCCCTTCGCGACGTGGCAATATGTTATTGGTTGAAACACGACCCCGATCCACGTGTAAAAATCCCTTGGAGCTGATTTGTCCTGAAATTAGATCCCCTAAGACGCATTTTTAAGGGATTTTTTGGTTGGCCTTTTCTCTCTCTAACTCTACACTAATATTTTCTCTCTCTCTCTCTCTCTCTCTCTCAGGCCTATAAACGCCTACGCCCTTACGGGATTTTCTGGTTTTGTTTTTGTTTCTCTCTCTGATCAATGGAACTGCCATTTAGGGATCGAGGTTCTTTGATGGTCCTAGCCCTTATAGCTTCAGGTAATTTGCATTTTAATATATTTTGCTATTCTATTTTTTTTGTTTTTTCGGTTGATTATTGAGCATTTATGAACTCCAACTGATCTGGAGTAAGTTCTAGTTTTTCGTGGGATATGATTGAAATTTCTGTCGTATGGCTTGGATTTTCTGTGCCATTTTTTTCATTATGATCCATTTATTTGCACCATGTATTATTTTTTCTTCAACTGATCTGGAGTAAGTTATAGTTTTCGGTGGAATAAAATTTCTGTGGAATGGCTTGGATTTTCCATGGAGTTATCTTCATTATGATCCATTTATTTTCACCATGTATTATTTTTTCTTCTGGTTGATTATACACTGTAATTGACCTAGGATGAGTTCTGATTTTTCATGTAATAAGGTTAAATTGTCCATCGCATGGGCTTATATTTTTCACGAAATTAACATAATTTGCATTTTAATCGTATTTATTCACCATTTTTACTTTTTCTGGTTGATTGTTCAGCATTTATGAATTTTAATTGATCTGGAATGAGCTCCGATTTTCATGGGAGAAGCTTAAACTGTCCACTAAATGGACTTAGACTTCCAATAAAATGAGCTTTACTCCTGCAAATTGCTGATGAATTTTTCCTGTAAAGAGTAGTTTTTGGATCCGTAGAAATATGCTGAATTACTTCAAAATGAGGTCTGATTTTTCATGGCACTAGATTATATTTTTCCAAGGAATGCGCTTAGTTCGTCAATATTTGTCTGATTACTTTTCACTAATAAATGGGGATAAAACCCAACTTTTCCCCTCTTTCTATGAGGATCAGGAGAAAATATGCATTTTTTGGCGGGTTACAGGGTGGTGGCCAAAGTGATATTTGCAAAACTTAATTATTTTTTTCTCTGGATTTTTTGATGATCCTTGTGAAACTGAAACATAAAAAATTAATAAAACCCAGCTATGTATGTTTATTTATTTTTTGCTTGGGGTACCAAATTTGATCCATATAAGTAATATATAACAAGGGATAGAATTCGGAATGAATACATTAGAGAGAACCTATATGTGTGGCTCTAATAGGCAATAAGATGAGAGAAAGTAGACTCATATGGGCTGGCCACATGCAGTGCAGTCTCATTATGAGGTATGAGTTGGTTCAAGTGTAAGATTAAAAAAAAATAAGCGATAGGCCCAAAAGGACATGGTTGGAAGCAGTGAGAATAGATATGGGGATTTATGGTCTCACTTATGTGGGTATGGTCCTCGATAGAGTAGCACTACGGATCAGGATTCATATAGCCAATCCCAAATAGTTGGGAAAAGGCTATGATGATGACGATAAGTAACTGATATCCTGACTCCTGAATATAAGATATTATGATAGCAATTTAGATATTAACTAAATTTGACAACTTCAGCTATTAGAGGCAAAATCAGTGTGTAAAAATCCCATGAAGATGCCCCTGCAAAGTATATACAATATTACAAAGAATGCAAGGAAACCATGGAAAGAGCAATAAAAAAAGGGAAGAATCCAACAAAGGTGAGGAAAGACTACTGAAAAAATCTCCACAAATGAGGAAAAGGAAAAAGAAAAGGATGTGAAACAAAAAATGCAATGAAAATTACCCAACAAAGAGTCATGTCTATATTGCAGTTGAGAAAATTTGTAATCTCATAAACAAATCTTTTACAAAGACCTGATTTGGTATCAATTGTTGTTTATGAATTTAGCATAATGATCAAACTCTAATAGTGAATAAACTTGTAAATAAATTGGTTTTAATCAGCCCCACGTCTTTATATATTCTTTGTTGTTTTCTTCTAATTATCTCATTCCAAGGACAACCTGCAAATTTGGATTTCTTTTCTATCTTTAAATGGCTTTTTACTTTTAATTGAGCCCATTCCAAGTTGTACCATACAAATGATATTTATGTTGCGCTCTTTTAATAAAGCTGTTTGCATTCATCAAAGTTTTTCGTTTACAGGATGTCTTTTTGCTTTTGTTGTCGCAAAAGAGGAAGCTACCAAGTTGGGAACGGTCATTGGAATTGATCTTGGAACTACTTACTCATGTGTTGGTGTCTATAAGAGTGGTCATGTGGAAATCATAGCCAATGATCAAGGAAATCGGATCACCCCATCTTGGGTGGCATTTACTGACACTGAGAGATTGATTGGTGAGGCTGCAAAGAATCAGGCCGCTGTCAACGCAGAAAGAACTATCTTTGATGTCAAAAGGCTGATAGGAAGAAAGTGAGTTCAACTTTATAATAATTTCGAGTCAAATTTGTTCAGGTTTGGACCCAATTGTTGTTTTGAGGGGATTAAACCTAACTTACCTCCCAATTAAAAATAAATAAATAAGGGAAAAAAAAGGAAGTTAAGACCTCTTTCTCTGAAAGGTCCTCCCTTTAGCAACTTGTACTAGCAACTTGTACTTCTTTTGAGGCAGGTTTGAAGATAAGGAGGTACAAAGGGACATGAAGCTTGTCCCCTACAAAATTGTTAACAAGGATGGAAAGCCATACGTTCAAGTCAAGATGAAGGATGGGGATACAAAGGTGTTTAGCCCTGAGGAGATCAGTGCTATGGTACTGATCAAGATGAAAGAGACCGCTGAATCTTTCTTGGGAAAGGACATTAAGGACGCCGTTGTTACTGTACCAGGTAACTATTTTCATGATCAATGATTCTCTCTCTCTCTCTCTCAAAAGTTGTTGCACTGGTCTTAGTTTTCACTCTTTTCTTGTGTGTTCAGCCTATTTCAATGATGCTCAAAGGCAAGCAACAAAAGACGCTGGTGTGATAGCCGGGCTAAATGTAGCTCGTATAATTAATGAGCCAACTGCTGCAGCCATTGCCTATGGTATGGATAAAAAGGGTGGAGAGAAGAACATCCTTGTGTTTGACCTTGGTGGTGGCACATTCGATGTCAGTATCTTGACCATTGATAATGGTGTTTTTGAAGTTCTGGCCACAAATGGTGACACCCACCTTGGAGGTAAGGATAGATCTCTGGTCTCCAAATGCTTTTAACTTAACTGACAATTATTTTTTTCTAGTTTTACTCTTATCCATTGTTAGAAAAATCGGTCGGTTAAAACCGGAATCAGCCGGTTAGCTCGAAACCGCTAGGGTTCCGAGTCCGGTTAGGGGTGGTTTTGGGGATCTCCTAGCCTAGGGTACAACCCCATAAAATTTCAGGCCCAAAACGGTCCGGTTAGGGGTCGAACTGGCCGTGTTTTTGGTCAAACTGGCCGGTTTTGCAGCTAACGGGACCGGTTAGTGGATATAACGGGTTTTATAGATAAATAACGGTATAGTTAAAATAACGCCTGTTATTTTCAATTGAAGCCGTTATTTGATGCAGGAATTCACATATCGATTTTTTCTATTTTTTTTTTCCTGCCTTTTTTTGGTGTTTTTCAGGCTTTATGGCTGTAAAACACTATTTATTGTCTTTGGAACAAGCAAATTTGAATTAAAGATTAAAAAATCAAGAGATTTTGTGGATTGAAATGGCGAAATTTCACTCCTTTTGAAGTTTCTGCCATTTCATCAATACCATCTTCAATAGCCAATGTTGTTTGCTGAAATTCTTTTAATCCTAATAGAATCATTTACGATATACCTCTTTCAATTTGTTCAGAAAACAAAATATTGGGGGTTGATTTTGGCCCGAAAAGATGTGCTCGAAGAACCTATGATCGATCCAAAAAAACAGATTTTAGATCGATTTTTGGTCGTTTTTTAACAAATTGATTTGTGTATTTTGATCATCAAGGCTTCATTTTATATTGAATTTTCTCTTGCTCGATTTCACAAATCTGAATTTTCCACATTTTTTCAATTAAATCAAGAATACCAAATATTTTTTTATGACTTTTGGTGCATTTGAAAGGGTGATCGAAGCCTTTACCGTGCTTGTGTGTTGATTTGTTCGATTATCCAAACATTGAGAGTCGTTTCTTGCTTGAAATGTTGCTCGATTTTAGGAGTGTTTGAGAAATCGATTTTTCAAAAAAAAAGATATTTTGCTTCATAAAATGATTATTTTTTATGAATATGAGAAGTGTTTTTCTATTTTTCTTAATAAAATAATTTTTTTTAATAAAAATATGTTGTTTTGAGTAATATGACAAAACCTATGTGTGTTGGCCTCTCTACCTGTTATATCTCATCTTTTACAGATGAAATTCTGCATGGACATGTAAAAGTTGGTGGATCAATTTCTTTTCCATTGTCTCTAATTATGATTAGCAGTATTTTGAAGTGTTTTAAAACTTGAAACTGGAGTGCGTAAACATCTATGTGTGCTTATATTTTTTAGTAATAAGCATAGACTAATGTAATGTTTCTGCCTACATTTGTGGTAGGGTGTTGTAAACTTATTATCGACTTCGTTCTAGGAAACAAAAAGATTTATGTGACCTGCTTGGGATCATGTATAGGACGATAGTATTCAAATATGAATTTATATAAAAAGTTGTTTCAATTATTTCTTTTGTAAGATAAATGTATGTAATAAGATATTATACATTTAATCTAAGTTTTTCTATTTTTTTTTTTTTTTAAAATCTACTTGATCGGTTAGTCCGGTTCCGGTTTTAACCGTTCCCAACCCCATATCGGGTTAACCGTTCTGGTTTGATTTTGCTAACACTGCTCTTATCTCATATCTCATCTGCTGCTTTCGTATGTCAATTTTATGCTCGTCTTCAATATTTTCTTTCTCCACTTTTTTCCATACTGGCACATCAACTTGTTTTCCTTTCCCTATAATTTCCCAATGATTTCTCAGACTCAAAGAAACCATAAAAATTTTGAAAACTCCTCAGAAAATTCCTTAGACCTAGACGTACCAGTTTATGAGCAATTAATGACTCATTATTCTTTCCCTTCTTCAGGTGAGGATTTTGATCAGCGAATAATGGAGTACTTCATCAAATTGATCAAGAAAAAGCATGGAAAGGACATTAGCAAGGACAACAGGGCTCTCGGGAAACTAAGGAGAGAATGTGAGCGAGCAAAGAGAGCGCTAAGCAACCAACACCAAGTTCGTGTAGAAATTGAATCTCTCTTTGATGGCTTGGACTTCTCAGAGCCCTTGACTAGAGCTCGATTTGAGGAGCTCAACAATGACTTGTTTAGAAAGACAATGGGACCTGTTAAGAAGGCCATGGATGATGCAGGATTAGAGAAGAACGAAATTGAGGAAATTGTTTTGGTGGGCGGTAGCACTAGAATCCCCAAAGTTCAGCAGCTGCTGAAGGATTACTTTGATGGCAAGGAGCCCAACAAAGGGGTCAACCCAGATGAAGCTGTAGCTTTTGGTGCAGCTGTTCAAGGTAGCATTTTGAGTGGAGAGGGTGGAGAAGAAACGAAAGGTAATTCATTTTGTTCTTTTTGTACTCATGGTTTTTATGTTGCTTTGAGTAAGATATATACATGGATATCAAATGCATGTTATGTGAATTTTAGGAGCAGTTTTGAAAATGACTAGCATTCCAAATGGAATGGCTTAGGAAATATATCCCTTCAAGCAATAACCAGAGCAGGTGACCATTGTTTAGAGCTGGTTGTACAGTTACAAAAAAAGTGGTTACGACCCCTTTCAGATTATGATGCATACTCCGCTTATTTAGGACATTTTACATCATGTTGGGAAGGTGTTTGAGGCTCCTACATGCCTTCCCACTTTGGAGTTTTGAACACCTTGGAAAGACAAGGCCTTAAGCCCCAAAATGCTGTTTTAAAGTGTTTCCAAAACACACTATAAAGTTTATGTTTACAGTCTGGAAATTGATGGAATCTTTGTTGGTTATATTGGTTCAGACATTCTCTTGTTGGATGTGGCCCCTCTTACTCTTGGTATTGAAACCGTCGGTGGAGTGATGACAAAGCTCATTCCGAGAAACACTGTTATCCCCACAAAGAAGTCTCAGGTGTTCACCACTTATCAGGATCAGCAAACCACTGTTTCTATCCAGGTATATCTCTCTCTTTCTCTCATCCCCACTTCAAGGTGCAACATCCTAGGGATTCATTGAGCTCTCTCATCCCCACTTCAAGGTGCAACATCCTAGAGATTCATTTAGCTGGGCTTGTGTTGTAGGTCTTTGAGGGTGAAAGGAGTCTTACAAAGGACTGCAGGGAGCTCGGCAAATTCGAACTATCAGGAATCCCTCCTGCTCCAAGGTTTGTCTTGATGTTCTTAATTTCATCCCATGGAGAGAGAGAGAGTAAGGGGGGGGGGGGGAGGGGGGAATGGTTGCATCACTGGTTCAGACTCCAGTGAGTCCTTTGGACCTGGCAGGTTGCCAGGTCTTTTAAAAAATCTTAGGACCTAGTTCAGGTCTCCCCTGGTCCCAAGGTTGCCTTGGTTTTACAGATTTGGCCTTGCCAGCTGACTCTAGCTTGGGCTCTGCTCAGTTCAGAGCTGTAGTCCATATTTTCATCACAAAGAGAGAGAGCGAGGGGGGAGAGGGAGAGAGATGAGGGGACAAGAGAGAGAGAGGGAGAAAGAACAGAAATGTGTGTGTGAGAGAGAGAGAGAGAGCTTTCAAATAAATATGCTACAATGTTTGTACTCTCAGGGGAGTGCCACAAATCGAGGTCACATTCGAGGTAGATGCAAATGGCATTCTAAATGTGAAGGCTGAGGACAAGGGCACTGGAAAGTCAGAGAAGATCACAATAACCAATGACAAAGGGCGCCTAACCCAAGCGGAGATCGATGAAATGATAAGAGAGGCCGAAAAATATGCAGAGGAGGACAAGAAGGTCAAGGAAAAGATCGATGCCCGAAATGCCCTTGAGACTTATGTCTACAACATGAAGAACACAATTGGGGACAAGGACAAGTTGGGGGAAAAGATTGAGGCCTCGGAGAAAGAACAGATTGAGGCTGCACTAAAGGAGGCTTTGGAGTGGATGGATGAGAACCAGAGCGCTGAGAAGGAGGATTATGATGAGAAGCTGAAGGAGGTGGAGGCAGTGTGCAATCCTGTAATCAGTAGTGTGTATCAGAGGTCAGGTGGGGCTGGTGGTTCTGGTGAGGAGGATGAGGATTCTTCACATGATGAGCTCTAGATACTCCCTCTAGGATTATTTTTCACATTATGAGCTTTAAGCGCTCTCTTCCTCTCTCTCTCTTTCTAGGATTGTTCATCTTTTGAGCTCTCATGCAATTAAGGGGTTTTGGATCCTCCCCCCCCCCCCTCTCCTCTCTCTCTGATGCAGGTTTTGGAGCTCCCATCTCTCTCCAACGTGAGAGTGGGAAGGTTATTTTTTACTCATATGGGATGTGAAAATCTTTTTTAGTAAGAATACTTGAGGATTTTTTTGTTTTGTTTTTTTAAGATTTTTTCCTGCAATGGGATAGGGATTCTATTTTTCTTTTCTTGTTAGCTTCTTTTTGAGGATAAGATATTCCTAGTTGCTTTCTCATCATGATTTGTATTGTTCTTGGTTTTCTGGCTTTTCCAACAAGCCTTTGTACTACAATGGAAATCTGTATTTAGGGCAAATGTACTATCTTTTAAATGTAGAGCTAATCAAAGTTATATAGCTCAATATCTTCAATAAACTCTACTTGATGTCAAATCTACCTTTTTTAAAATGATGAGCTAATTCGGCCGAAGAATCTGGCATATCCAATTGATAGAGTGGAAATAGTAGATCCAAATTGAGACTCTGCAGTTGGTTTTGTGAAGAGCTCGGTACTAATCCATAGATGGGAGCAGCATTTTTCGCAGGTGTAGAGGTCTCACTCACAATCTCTACTACTATCCAAAGTTATATGGCTCAATATCTTCAGTTCTTGTTATCTATGAGTGCAAAGTTACATGTAGCGAATGCCTGTATCATTATACAAAAACTTAGCCACTCCTGCATAACTTGCTGATAATCTTCCACCAAATGTCCTTGCATGATTCCATGAAAATCATATGTTTTTCCTCTGAGCTTTTTCCTCAAATTGCAGGAATGATGTGCTGTGTGTGCGGGCAATATTTCGTGATCCCTTGTTTGGTTATTTCGTGATCCTTGATTGGGTACAGTGGATTTGCTTTCATATTGGTCCGGTGTCAAAAGTTTGGCGTGTCAAGGTTCGGTCTCTTTACCGGCACTGCAATTTTAAAACCCTGGGCAGCCTGGTCTTAAAAAACTACGGCCTGGGATAGAAAATGTGATGCTGACACAACCACGGCCAGAGCTAGACCCGATCATGCCCCGGCTCGTTGCCATCCCTATTTCGGAGCAACTGTTTGTATAGTAAGGGTTGGCATATTCTTTGCTTTTGCTTAACCTTTGTCATTGGAGCTAAGAGGGCCATTTAAGAATGCTCTACTCAATTAGTCAGCCAACCAATCAAATCAAATCAACATCAGATTATTAACAATCTTAACCAATCAAATCAAATCAACATCAGATTATTAACGATCTTTAAAAAAGATGTCCAGTGCAATTGAGGGGTTTGTCTCCAAAGAACAATTGTTTTATGCATCGGGCTAGGGCTTAATTGGTTAGCTATAGGCGTTAATACGTGCATTTTTAGTTCGATTCTTACTGCTGAACTACCTGAAATAATCCTAGAGAGAGAACACTGAAGTAGATACTTGTTCCCTTTGACCTTTCCAGAATCGTGAGGCAATTTGCAGCCAACCCATATGCCAGAATCGCCTGGTAAATGTCTCTTGGATGGGTTGTTTGTATGAAGGACAGATTTCTAAGGTCTTCTATTTTTTTTAGTGCTTGTTTGAATGTAGTTGTTATCAAAGACGGTTCACCGTTTCAATAAAATAAAACTTGATAACGAGTTATCTATTGTTTGGTTGTTTCCATCATAAAGTTATTTAAATGAACTCATAGGTGGTTTTACTTACAAATTTATCTTTGTAAAAGGCTATTTTTATTTTATTTAAAGTAATTTAATGAACATCACTTATCCTTAGTCAGAGATAGCTAAAAATACTTGAAAATCACTTAAACGATCACCAGTTAATTTTATACATAATATAAGATATGTGCCAAACATCTACAAAATAATGCCACCTAGAATATGCTAAGATTTTATTTTATTTTACACTAATCAACTATTGGTATTTCTCCAATTTTCACCTATTCTATCTCATGATTGTGCGCATTTTAATTAAATAAAATAAGTAAAAAATTAAATAGTTCATCTTTTAAGCGCATCTTTTAACCGAGTCCAATCAGACTCAACAGAGTAACTTGGACTTGCTCTAGTGGCAGCGAGTCCAGTAGGACTCGGTGGAATAATTTGGCCTTGCTCTAGTGGCAGCGAGTCCAGTCAGACTCGCTGGAATAATTTGGCCTTGCTCTAGTGGCAAGTTGGGTGCTAACTTACCAAGCACCAAAAACCTCCTGAAAACAAAAAAAAGTTCAAAAGTACAAAAAAAATTTAGAAATCAATGAGAAAAAAGTTTATATAAAGTTGCAACTTTAAAATGTATAATCACAGATGCACCTCAAAAATCTATCGAAAATGTTGTTTTAATGTTAAAAAAACCTTCTAATCGATCATCTCAACCTTGAGATGCATGGATATGAAAAAAAATAATTTGAGTATAAAAAATAGTACATCTTGCTACACATTACCATTTTCAAAATTTTCATAGATTTATAGATCTACTTGATTTTAACCATTTTTAGAATTTTAAATTTTCCAACTAGGTATGAAAATAGATTTTAAGATACTACTAAGAATTTTTTTTATAACAAAATTATATGTTATGATAAAAATTTAAGGTGCGCCTTGATTGGATTGTTTAAAGTTGCATCCTTACAAAAACCGCACCCATCACTAATATATTGGTTAGAAATATTTTTTAGATGGAAACTTTTTTGCTCCCCTTATTTTTAAAATTTTCTAAAATATTCTAGGTATATATCAAATATTCAAAGTGCATTTTCAATATATTTCTTTTAAAAAAAAATTTCAGCGTTAACCACATAATGTCAACTGCTAACCAGTCAAGCCAATTCCCGTGTATTTTAAATAGATTTTTTTTTCTTCTTTAGTCTTCTAAAAAGTTCTAGTAACCCTCTTAAAAAATTTCTGACTATCGTCTACTTTTTAGAAATTTTTTACTTATTCTTTACTTTTCTACAACTTACATAGGTGCATGTAACTCGGCTCGAGTCCACTCAGACACAGCCAAGTTACTTGAGTCGGCCAAGGGTAAAAGTATCTTGGCAGAGGTGATTTCCTATGGAATTAATGCTAGACTGCATCTTAATAAGAAAGTAAGAATTGTGTACCATAAGTATGGATAAAAAAAAAAAATCAGAATATATATTTACAAATGCCAACATGAGATGGGGCAAATGGACCTTCAAAAAAGGGTAAAAGAGGGCCCCTCTTCTTGGCTTAGTGGTCAGGGCTTAAGAGCCTTATCACTGCGGTCCAAGCTTCAAATTCCAGATTACACAAAAGGAAAAGGTAAAAAGAAAGAAGCTGAAACTCAGATCCAAGTCCAAGTCCGACCCGTGCAGACGTCGCGGGGGGTATTTCCATCATTGTCTTTCACAGACCCATCAGCTCCGTGCTCTATGAGGAGCTTCGCGATCAATTCTCTATCGCACACGGCTGCATAGTGCAATGCAGTTTGGCCCTCGTTATCCTGGATTGAACTTTTCAATATCAGTTCCAATAAAGGAGAGAACTCCTTTACCAGTCAAACATGAGCCCTAGTTTCATCACCTTCCACCTCTCTCTCTCTCTCTCTCTCTCTCTCTCTCTCTCTCTCTCTCTCTCTCTCTACTACTACTACACTACTACTACTACTACTACTACTACTACTACTACTACTACTACTACTACTCTACTACTACCTACTACTACTACTACTACTACTACTACGTACTACTACTACTACTACGTACGTACGTACGTACGTACTACGTACTACTACTA
>NW_006494916.1:8219422-8236611 GCF_000471905.2 Amborella trichopoda | reverse complement strand
TTACTTACGGTTTCGGTTACGTAGGTAAGGAACGTTAAACTACTACTAACCAACTAGTAGTTAGCGTGTACTATTAAGTAACAAGTACGTCTGTTGTAGTAGTTAGTCTCTCTCTCTCTCTCTCTCTCTCTCTCTCTCTCTCTCTTTGTGGAAATGGTGACATTGCATTATGACATTGCTGTAAGACAAGCGATGCATTATTGGACGTGGAAAGTAGTATTGAGAAAAAATATGATGACTAATAGTCTGACTGAGGGTACGTACGGCCCTTGATATAGCGGAATGGCATAACAAAATTTATATAGCCGAACCCATAGTTCGGATAAGGCTCGGATGATGATGATGATGATAAATGATGACATGGCATTACTACTGATAAGAGAACAACCGTTCCTGTAGTATAGTTATCATAATAGGAACCACCATAAACAACAGTTTGACTCAGATCCAAAAAACACCAGTCCGACTCAGAACTCCCTGAATTGAACAGGGACCGGCAGCCACACACTTTTGAGTCACTCCCTAAATTGGGAGTTAGACCAGAGTTAGACCTATGTGTGCGTGCAAATAATGTTAAATAATTTTTTGAGGAAGATTTGAATTACCTAAACCTTGTTCCCATTTTAAACTTTTAAAATTTTGCTTACATTCTTGTTTTCTTTAGTTTGGCCGAGTTACCCGAGTGCACTCGCTGACTGCACTGATTCGACTCACACTAGTGGGTGACCGTTTGACTCACCGGTCCGAGTTCTTGAAGACTGAGAGGAACAATCTAATAGGCACATCCATGATTTGATCTTAAACCAATGGTACCAAGTAGAGAGAGCATGACAGAGAGAAAGATGCATGCATACCTTAGCATTAACATCTGCATTCTTCTTTATAAGAAGCTCCACAATATCGAGATGGCCTCGGTCCACTGCCCAATGTAATGCAGACCTCCCATCACTATCTGCAGTAATTGACAGGGGTATACGATTTCAGTTTTTGTTGATTTGGAGAGAATCACCTGCCTCTCTCTCTCTCTCTCTCTCTGTATTGTGCGTGTGCATGTGTTTGCGTGCATGCATGCGTGTAATTGTACACGTGCACATTTGTTTAAGAACCGGACTGGTTGTCCCAATGCAACTCTGATCTTCAGATAATGAGTTAACCTCAAGCAACGTGAGTAAAAAATGGGCTAACGCCAAGACAAGCAAAGGGTGGTCAAAATCCTTTATTTTATACCAGAAGATGCCATGAGATTTGTAACTAAACCGCCAAATACAAGAAAGGGAATTAAAATGGATAGAGCTACCATTTTTCCCGTTGTTCCCATTGTTCTCAGGAATAAGAAGGGGAAGAAAAAAACATGAGATCAGAAGCATGTTTCCTAGCATGAGCAGGTAGGCAATTATCAAAATAACTAAGCACTATAAGCAGATAGTTAACCACAATTAGAAGTGGTCATTACAAAAGAATACAAGTAAAAGAGCAACATTAGGCCCAGGCCTCAAGCATTATTATTCAAGAACATTTTCATGTTACGGCTTCATGAAGATGGGTACCATGTATTATATTACAAGAAACACCAAGTTTTCTATGAAGACTACCTCAAACTTCATATGTTGGAAGAAAAATATCCAGATAGTAATGCATCTATATATCCAGAGAACCGGAGCACCAAACCTTCCAAAGACTTCTTCAACTCAAATGTTCCACTTAGTATATAGTCTCGACTCTTGAATAATGGTTTTAACCCAATAAGGGTGACCGTTATGACTGGATATCCCCCTGTCATGATAGCTGCATGAAACTCAAAAGTCCATTTCAGATGTAATTAAGGTATGGCTATATTAACCAGAAAACAAACTAGTTTGTCCCATGAGGCTGAAAAAACCCAAGAGGTCCCTCGATATGAACCATCCAATAATTGGCATAAATTGAAGAGACATTGGGCATTATGGTTAGTTAGCTATTTCTCACCTAGTAAGAAACAGTGATCAAGGGTGAAATAGCCATAGGAAATACAAGGATTCATGCTAGGTTTGGGGCCTAAATGGCACAAATTTTGCATGGGTACCTTCCATAAATATCTCACAAATCTTGGGCTTTGAAGGAATTTTACCAAGTTCAAATATGCTAATTCATATCTCCAGTTCCCTGCATCAATCATGCTCAAAGGTGCTCCCTTCCGATATTGCGTGTGACAAGTCGACCTAAATCTGTGAGAATTTTTTTGGTTTCTGGGAAATGTCTTATATTAGTATTAAGTTTCTCAGGAATAAAATAAGAAAAGGAAATGCATATGAGACCATTTACTTTCGATACAAGGATATCACAATCATCATTGACCACTAGGTTTGGCACAAAGTCAAAAATAAAATTCCTCGAATGTTGTGACACACCTTCATCTATTGGATTTCACATCCAATGGCTAAAAGTGATTGTGACCTACTTGTAACAAAAAACAATGGTCTCATAGCATAGAACCCCATAAGCAAATAAAGTCGAGCCTTTATAAGCTCAATACAAAGCCGAACAAGGTCTCTATACGCTATGGTTCAAATAAGATGCTGCAACTGTGGCTTGACTAAATCATGGATGTGAACACATACTTTAAGAGTATTCTAAGGGTTTCTTCTAAGTCCCAATCACTTGCCAGTAATTGGGGAGGTATAGAAAAGAATAGACCTTAAGGTACAAAGTGTTTCACTTCATAACTCAAGATCTCTAGATTTGCTCCCCAAATCTTGGCATTTTACAGAGCAAAACAAATTCAGATGACATTCTTATCTCTCTGTCCACTCTCTCTCAACTCAGTTACCTCCAATATATATTCAATTGAGGCCTTTCGGAATTAAATTCAAGTGAACAACGTTCTTTGGGTAGAAATGTTTGTCATAGAAAACACAGTAAAAACCTCTCTGTAAATTTTCGTAAAAATCTTCCTCTGTAACTTGTCCCAATACTTTTCCTTAGTCAACAAGGATGAACTTATACTGTGAATGCAAAAATCAAGTGATAATTAGTGGGCTTTCTAGCTCTGCTCATACATTTTCTTTACTGTGCATAAGTATCAACACTCCAAATTCCAGTAACAACTCAGATGTATCCCAATGAAACCTCATGAATTAGATGCAGAGAATACTTATGGATCAGGATGCATTTGTTTCAAGTAAAGACTACATCTTAAATTGCAAACAATTTGAACAAGTTCACATGACTAGAAAATAAACCAAGTTTAGATATGCTATAACTCAAAACAACAATCATCCCTTTTTTCTTCACTGCATTGTCTCTTAATATCAAGCACTATAAAATAAAATAAAAAAGACTCCAGGGAAAGAGCATTAGTAGAAGAGATCACTAAAAATAATACCCCTTGAATTCACTAAATCCCCTTGCTCCAGGTATTTAAGCAAGTTATTCATCTCCCCTTCTCTAGCACATACATGGATTCCTTCCATCTTCCTGCAATACATAAGCAGAAATATTCATATTGGTAATAAAACTCACCATCATTTGAGTGTGTGTACACATAGCATTGATGATTACACTAAAAAGAAAAACAGTATGAGTTGCCCCATACACTCAGATCAAACGGGTCACATAGTTTCATAAAGATAATTGTATAGAAATTCCCAGTACCCCCTGTAAAGGGATCAACATGTAAACAGACCAATTTTCTGAAACAACATGTGTACATAGCCTAATGTACAAACAAAACAGGACAATCTAAAAATACCAAAGCAGGAAACATTACTCAAGTAAGCAGCAAACTAAAGATGGAACAATCACATTACATTTTGCTAAATGATGTAGAAAAGAACCAGTTATTAACTCAAATTTCTTTCAAATGAAAGATTGAGGCAGCGAGAGCCATTGGGAACACTACAAACTGAACATGGCTAAAAAGGTCATAAGTGAAATGCAATTTGTTCTGTAGATAATCAGTCTGAAACTTATTAGATGACCAATGAGATCATAACCTAAGAATAGGAGGATGACCATGCCTACTCAGTCTCTTCGCCAAGACTAGAAAGTAATCCCCTGATAGCATATTAATAAATTTTCCATTTATGGAGTCCATAAATTAGGATTTGGCTTTGGCGGTGCCCTACCCATACGTTAGTGAAGAAAGGTGTGAGTTACAACGGTTGGATAAAACATATTGAGATGTTACAGTACAAGAGCCTAACATTGTAATCTTCTGAATTTACTGCATATGCTTCCATCGATCCTTTCATCAGCTGCCCTCTTATAAACATCTGGGGATATTCAAAATGACAATAGTCCACCTGATTGATTAGCTATGGTATCCACCATACTACACTGCATCCGATGAGTCCAATCAATGCCCTTAAGCACAAATAGCTCTAGTTCAAGTATCGATTGATTCACCAGCCACTCTACGTTTCTCTCTTGAAACAGCCCATGATAACTTCAGAGACACATACATCACCTATTGAAACATCCAAGTGTTTGAGAAGCTCTGATTTTGACCCTAAAAGCTGTTTACTTCAGCCATGCAATTGGTAACCACACAGAAAGGATATGTGGACTAAGACAAAGAGAACATACAACTAAGAGGGTGCTCTGGTTACTGTCAGCCTATAGACCCTACCTCTTTGCCTACCCCAGTGCCACAATCATCAAAAATTTGTCATCAATTTAGTGATTATGCTTTATTCTAGTTCTTTAGCCTCTAGTGATAAACTTTATTATGATATGTATCCACCTCTGGGATATTTTTAGATACAAAAAAAAAAGGCTCCTCTGGGATATTTTTAGACAAAAAAAAAAAAGGCTCCTTGACAACAACAAAAAAGTTAGAAACACTTAGACAATCAATAGTTGAAAACTTCATGACTAATTTATTCAATTCACTTATATATATATATGCCTCCCCACCTGATCAATCTTCAAGCTTTTTTTTTAAATATAGTGAATGCAGAGTGACTTAGCATGTGTCTCGGTTCTGCGGATGTACATATTCACACAACCAAGCATGTACTGATACAGCATCCGAAAGTAATGCTATCATACACCACATATAATTATTTGATTTATTTAGCATCTTAAGGATTTTATTTTTTAGTGATGGTAGGAAGTCTTGAATTTCAAGTGGTCCCACTAATTCACCCAAAATTCAAGTAGGCCCTTAGAAATAACCACTGCCATAATTTGTGGAAGATCTGATGTAAGACCAACGGGGTAAAGGCTCCTACAAGAGCATAATACGAATGGAGAGCTTAGAAATGTGGGTTAAGATTAGGGAATTTAAGGTTCTTATGAACAGAGTGATTAGGGTTCTGGTTTGATGTGGGTTTGGGGTTTCACTATGATGGAAATGACTTCAGCTTTTAGGATTTGATGAGGGCTTGTATTACTAACACAAGAGGATGATTTGAAGCTTGAGAAGGTTAAAGGAATTAGGGTTACCATAAATGGCTCGATAGTTTTCAGACAACATTTCAGATACGCTTCAGGGTTTCTAATAGGATTAAAACTTGCTGGAGTTCATCAGTGAGCAAGCTACAAGGATGAAAGGAGCATCTAGGGTTGGTTTTAGGATAGAAAAGACTAGCGATGTAAAGCATATGGGCAGGGTTTGTAGGGGCCTGGTTTTCCTAGGGTTTTAAAAAGTTCTTAAGATGTTAGAGGTACAAAAGACGTTTTCTTAGGGTTGGTGGGGTGGCAGGTAAAGGAAGAACATATGAGAGAAAGGATAGATTAAAAGAAAAAGACCCTGACTTGTATAACGAATCAAGACCTTACGCAAATCTAGAGAAGAAAAATTTTGTTGGCATCAACACTATCTCAAAGCTAGGAATCATGGAGTCAACGCCATGGAAGGAGGCACCAAAACTCGGTAAGGAATCAACACCATCAAGCATGAGCAAACTTCATTCCAACTCAATTTGAAGTTTAATGGCTAATGGCCTACTATAGCTACTTAAGTTGTTAGAGCCTCTTATCTTGCATAACTTGGAAGTTAAGAAACCCCCAAATCTCTCCATCTATCTCTTTCAAGATTAAGGAGCTCGATCATTTACAATTTTAGAAACTAGCCTTATTAGAAAGATTAAAAAATAGGGTGCGGTTTATATAGAGCCTAGGCTCTAAACAATCAAATTCGAGTCTACCTTCAAATAGTGTCGAGAAATGTGGTTTCAATACTGAAAATCGTTTTGATAGCCTTAGAATATATTTTCGTCTTTATTTATAAAGTTTAAAGCTTAAAAAATAGTGTAAATCGAGAGATCTATGAAAACTTGAAAATCTTGAAAATTGACGGTCCAAAAATGCGTTAAGAAATACACTATTTCAAAAACGTGAAATCCATTTTTTGCTCATGCCCCTGCATCTTGATGTCGAGATGATCAATTTGAGGATGTTTGGGCATCAAAACAACCTCTCCTAGTGAAATTTTTGAGGTAGGCTCGAATTTGATTGTTTAGAGCGTCGGCTCTATATAAACTTTTCCCTAAAAAATAACATCTTCTAGAGCACTTCTAACAAAATAGAAAGCCAACTTCCACAACTAATTTTGAAAAAAAAAAAAACATTTTAAAAAATAAAAAGGACTATATAGGATACTATCTTTTTCTCAAAGGTTTCATAACGATGCAATCATCTAATGAACGACATTAACCCTTTTTTTGAAGTGGTTAACTTTATTCAATATAATTGTACATCTTGCGGTTTACAATGACTTTTCATATAAACTTTCTTTGAAGGACGTAATTTTTGACCAGGATGTCTGTTAAAGTGATTTGTAGCTCTAGCTCAAATAAAAATCCCTTAGAAATACTCTCATATTTATTGGTTCTTCATAATTCCGAATTTTCGAGCTCCAAATAATGGCTGAAAGCTTGTTGAGAAATTTAGTTAATAATTTTAGGATTAATTGCGTTTTAATTTAATTAAAGCATGATTTTTTTTTTTAAGTAAAATTCTCCTTTCTAGATTTGTAGTTACAGTTAGCTTTCTTCTTCTTTTTTGATAACCGTTAACATCGTATTTTTATAGAAGTTTACAAAAGGTATGATTGAAAGCACACCCTCCCTAGGTGGGTAACAGTAAAAATACATTAGTCTTCCATTACCAGTATAGGCTTATAAGAAGCGCCCATGTTACAAGATTTACAATGAGATTTACAAAAAATCTGAGCTGTGGCTTGCTCGATGAGATTTACATGTCAGCTTTCTATTTTGTTAGAAGTGTTCTAGAAAATTTTAAAGTTTTAGTCAAATAATCTTCAAAGAGATAAATCTGGAAAGGATTTAGCGGTTGCTTAACTTCCAAGTTAAGCAATGAAGAGGCTCTAACCTATGAATAGATGTAGATCATAGGCCATTTACTATGAAATTGAGTTGGGAATAAAGTTTGCTTTTGCTTGATGGCGTTAATTCCATATTGAGGTGTTGATGCCTTCTTCCAAGGTTGTTGACTCCATAATTCCTAGTTCTGGATTAATGATGTTGCGAAGTTAATTATAGGTCTCCTAATTTGCATAAGGTGTTGATTCGTTATAGAAGTTTAATTTCCTTTTCTTACCTTTTTTTCCCCATCCATCCTTTATCTTGTCTTCTCCTTTATCATATTGTCAAACCAAAGCCCTGAGAAACCCCAACTTCATCATCTCAAAAGCTCATTAAAACCCTAGAAACATGCCCCAACAAACCCTACTCATGTACCTTATATCCCTAGAAATTTCTATCCTAAAACTAACCCTAGATGCCATCCTTCCGTTCTTGTATCTTGTTTAACTAATAAATTTCAACAAGCTTTAACCCCATTACAAACCTTAACAAATATCCTAGGCGTTGTCCAAAAACCACCAAACAATTTCCCAAAACCCTAACTCCTCCCCTACCTTCCTCAAGCTTCAAACCATACTCCCGTGCATATGTTAAGAGCTCTTATCAAATCCTAGAAATTAGACTTAACCCCATCATGGTCAACCCTGAAACCCAAAACAAACCAAAACCCTAACCTAGTTTTACATAATAGCTCAATTTTCCCAAATCTTGACCTTCTTTCTTAGTTCTCCACTCATGTTGGCATCAATGCCCCATTGGTCCTACATCATTTTTGGTATGAGATAAAAATTCCAGTAAAATAGGAGAATGATGAGAGATGGATTCTAGGTTTGAATTTGGGTTGAATTCCATCAATTTTGCTTGACCTGATAATTTCCAACAAGATAAGAGGATGATGAGATGATTTTCAGTGTTTAATAACAGCAAATCTAGGGTTTAGACTTAACCTCTAGGGCTAAGGAGAGTAGGTGTTAGCCTCACCACCATGGTTGACCTTGTTATCCAACAACCACAACCGTCCCAATATGATATGGCTAACGATCATCAAAAGGACATAGGACAAACCTGATCTGAGTATGAATTGCTCATCCAGACTGCTTAAAGACATCAAGTGGTAATGAAAGAGGTTGTGGCATTATCCCACACAACCTTATATGTGTAGTTACCTCTTGATCTTTGAAAATAATTTGTCAATCAGGTCTTGGGAGGCAATGTTGATGGTGCTTCGTTATCATTGATAAGGTTCCCTATCTTCTATTCGCACTTGACTTCCGTTCAAAAGAAACTAGTTCTTCTCAAATTCTCCAAGTCATCTTTCTAAAGAGAGAGCACGGTTTGACTTCACCTGTCATAGGATCAAAGATTTCTCCTTCAGTGGTTCCTTCATCCTATAGGTGATTATCCTTGTCTATGAATGCATCATTCACTAAGTTTGAAGCCTTAACTGAACAATGGAAGGTGACATGACCCAATCCTCTGCACTTGAAGCTCTTAATGGGGTTGCTGCCCTTTTTAGAGTGGTCACTTACGATGCCTCTTCCTTTAGTGAGCCCAAAATGTCCGTAATTACAGAAAACCTAGAGGATTATAAGTTGTTGGTTTCAAAATGATTTTCAATTTAAGCTTTGGATCACCTTAAGGGACATCAAGGTGAAGATTTATGTCCTACAAAAACATAAGGTATCAAGTACATAAACAATAAATAATTTCTTGTGCTCCATAGATCTTCAGCAGAAATAGACAAAATCTGCAAGAAGAGCTTTGAATAATTGCTGCATTTGAAATAGTGAAAAATCAATAGTCATTTGCATGTGTAAGTACATTTATTCATGACGTGCGAGCATGTTTTTCTAGTAAAAAGTTCATTACTTTAAAATACCACATTTGTTATGTATTTTGGCAATATAAGCACTCAAATATATATCAATCTAATATGACAACAATCATGAAGAACCTTACAATTCACTGTCAGAGTCTTCATCATGAGCAAAAGTACTAAAGACAGGTCCCATTGTCCCCCCCTTAGCAGTGGCACTGGAGCCATCATCTCCTTCTTTGTTCCTCTGAGAGACAACAGATTGGACGATAAACACTATGGAAATAATCATAAAAATTATGTAACTTAAGAATGGTTCATATTGGAATTAAAGCTTAAGAGGCCAAAATATAAATAAAATAGATAAGAACAAAGAAATACCTAAAAAGCAAACAAAATATACAAAAATAAGTGAGAAGAAATGCAAAGCTTGAAAAACTGGAACTCACAGAAGTACCACCGGAGGCCCATGTAGGATAGAGCTGACTCACAATCATGATATACCTCTGCATCGCTTCTTCTGGAGGCATAGTACCCAATCTCTGCCATGCATTCCTTGCACATGTCACCAAAAATCAACTTTCTATCACTTGATCTTGAAATAAAACTAAGTGTTGAGGCAACAATGGAGCACCAGAAACAAATGAAAAAAGAGGACTTAAAGGAGTACTCGTGGGATATAAAACTCCCCCTTCCTACTTCACAAGGCAAGGAATGTACGTAAAAGCTTGTATATCAAACCAAAAGAATATGGCCCTCCACAAAATGTCTCCAATAATCATACATGCACTTTTTCTTAATAAACAAAAGAAGTCCATGTTAAGCAATATCATAAGGAAAAGTATGTTGCATACCAAATGCATAAATTGTATGATGTTTATTATCTCATAAAAGGTGAGGCATCCATCACCCATTTTTTAAGATATATATCACCAGGTAATGCCCATCACTAGAACTACAGTTCGACTACCATAACCATAGAGAATGGCCATGGATGCCCCGCCAGTGTATCAATATATCATACTCAGAATGTGTATATTTATTGTAACAAAAATGCAGTGATATAAATAAACAAGTACATCAGCATACAGACATATTTGGCACAAAGCTAAAATGACAAAAAACAATATCAAATAAAATCAGGTCATGAAGAAAATTTAAACATGAGCAACACAAACAAATTTACAGTAATGGAGGTACAGCAAATATGCTAAAAGTCTTAACATTCATTACCCTTGCTCCTCATAAGGACAAAATGTTCTTCTGTCCATTGTTCCAAAACTCAGCCGACTAACTTGGCCTCAGAACCATGTTGAGGTGAGTTCAGTGACATACTCAATTTTACTAAAAGGTCTTCAAGTACTAAATATGTTTTTATTAAATCACTAATTCATCATCGTCATCATCACCATGCGAGCCTCATCTATTTGGGGTGGGCTACACAAGTCCTGTTCCGCTCTATCAAGGACCATATCCTCAATCAGACAATAAGTCACCATATCTTTTCCATTACTTCCAATTATGTCCTTCGGGGCTCGCCTTTTTGGTGCCTTCCACTTGAAAACCTTATCACCCCTCCTAACCGGTGTTGTTCTACATTGACATTGAACATGACTAAACTACCGAAGTCTATTTTCCCTCATTTTATCGCCTATTGGAGCTACTCTTAAGTTCCCTTGAATTTATTCATTCCGAATTATATCCTTCATTGTCTTGCCAGTCATCTATCTCAACATCCTCATCTCAGCTACACTTATTATATGGATATGTTTTCTTAACCGCCCAACATTCGGTCCCGTAAAGCATGATTGATCCTACAAACTTCCTATATAACTTCCCTTTCAGTTTCATTGGTATAACAAAATCACTAATAAATGATGCATGAATATTTTTCTATATAATTTTTATGTTTTTAAAGGTAATTTGTTAATTTTTCTTATTATATGCTCTATTTTTCTATTTTTCTGGATTTTTCTCAGTTGTTTCACACTATAAATCAATTTTTCGATATTCCATCTTGTATGTACTCTTTTTTAGGCCTTTAACATTTTCACAATTTCTTTTTTCTGTATTTTTTTATTTTTAACAAAAAATTTGTAATTATTTTGCAATTTTGAGCCGTCTTTGGGGTAGAGTCCCTAGCCCAAGTCGGGTAATTGAACAATGCTTCAGCCCCAACAACAAAGATAACCAATAACTCAATTTCTGTAACACATAATTCACAGCCATGTTAAATTTTCCTCAACTAAGTTGCTTTACTTCAAATCAAACCACACACGCCAACATTTCAATGGGAATATGAAGTGCAGTACAACACCATCATCATCACCACATTGTATAACCTGAAAAGCTTACAATAACTTTTTTCTTTTTGAGAAAGAAAAAAAAACTTCCTACAATTTTGAAGAAAAAAAAAATTGGAATATCTTACCCGAAGAGCCTAAAAATATCAAGTGTCAGGCTCAAAGTACAGAAAAAGACAATAGTATTCTCGAATTGATGGAAGTTATAGATATCTTTCAACAAGAGATTTTGATATAGGCTTAACAGTCCATAACAAACACCTGACTTCTAATCTGCAAGCACTTTTCAAACTATTCCATTCATATCAAGTAAATGTCTCACAAAGATAATCGTGGCATAATTTTAGTGCAAAGAAACCACTGCAGATGCGGATTAGTCTAGGGACAGTATACTGTTAAGATTAAAAAGACGGGACGGATTTCTACTACCACAAATAGAAAAAGAAGGCATGGATTTCTCCTTATTCCGAGACCAAAACCAGCATCAAAACATAACTAAAAACTCCTAGGAATTGGATGAGTAAAACCAGAGATTAACAAAACATTTAGCCATGGATTCCCCATTTCTCAGAGAACCAAAAAAAATCCCGGATGAATAGTTGAGATAAACCAGAGATAAATACCATTTAGCACGAGCAGAAATCTTAAGCGCTGAGGGCTGAGGTATATTGCATGGCCCTTCAGTAGCGATCTTATAGAGCCCATAAAGCTCCAACTGTGTTTCATTTGATACCTTCTGTGAAGAACGATCAGTAGCCATGGTTGCTACAAAAGAAGTAGCAGCACTGAAAGATTCATCGAGCTCTGTACTCTCAACCCCTTCCCAATCATCATCATCGTCATCTAAGAAGCTCTCTCCATGCAACTTCGAATGCTCTGCAACTTCTGATAAGGCCCTAGGAACTTCAGAAACCCCGGATTCTTGCAAAACCCTAGAATTCTCAGCTTCTATTGAATCTGAAGACGAATTCTTTAAAGGCTCTTCTACTTCAAAACTGCCTGTGCTCAAGGGTTCGGGTAAATCTGGTTCTGCAACTTCTCTGGAAACCCTAAGGTTCTCTTCCCTGAAGGATATGACAATGGAGATGAGTTTAGCTAAGAGGAATGCGAAGATCAGGCTTATGAACACGGTTTGCCCCAGTTCTTGCCAGTCTCCCATGGCTGTAAAAAGGTCAAGAGAGAGAGAGGCTGCGAGTTGCAGGCGATGGGGCTTTAGAGAGAGAAAATGCAATGGAAACAATGCGTTGCGCTTAAATATACATATATGAAAGGATAAACCGCCAAAACGAGAGAAAAAAGGTTAGAGAGAGAAGATGAAGATAGGGAGAGAGAGAGAAAAAATGGAGAGAGAGAGAAGAAAAAATAGGAGAGAGAGAGAGAGGGATAAACAGCCAGCTACTTGCACTGCGAAAAACAAATTTGAGGGTACAATTTCAGACAGTCAGCGAGAGGGAAAGCGGAAGTACAATTTAGTACTTATACTCATCAGAGAGAAATGGCGTATAAAACTTAAAGAGAGAAAATCATGAAACGGCAAATTGCACACAAATTTTGGAGAGAAAAATTGGCCAATTGCGTATAAAATTTAGAGAGAAAAAACTCAGGAAATTGGCCAATTGCATATAAAATTTAGAGAGAAAATTCATGAAACGGGAAATGGCACTTCAATTTTGGAGAGAGAAATTGGCCCAATGGGCCTGTACCTCGAACTCTCGAAGCATAAATATCCATGATACCCTTCACTTTTGGAGAGAGAATTTGGCACAATGGGCCTCTACCTCGAATCTCCAGGCATAAAAGTCTATGATACCTAGGTCCTGAGCGTAGGGTATAATGGATATTTTTGTTTGAGATATAGGTGCAATTTGTATAAAATTACAATTTTATTTATAAAAAATAAAATTGTATATTGGAGACCGTCTATTTTATTTAAACAGTGTAAATTTGATACATCTTTAAAGTACTATCAATGCGTTATCTTTTAATATAGCGTCCAATTAAATAAAATAAACTATTGTAATCTTATTAGTATAAATAAGGTTGCAACTTTATATAAATATTATCTTTAAAAAAATAAATACATGGAATTATATAATGTGAGACTATTTGCTAATGTTACAAAGAGATTACATATTCACAATCACTTCTAATTATAAAATGTTAATTTTGATGGTTTGGGATGCATCACAAAATTTGATAATTTTTTTGTTTTAACTTCGAGTCTAATTAATGATACACTTCTAACCACACAATTTAAAATTTAACTGACTAGAATAATTGTAACCTACTTGTACTAAAGATAATATGTTTTCAAAATGCATACATAACTAAGTTATGATTATCACCATCTAACTCAATCAGTTGGACAATTGTGCTTTAGATGATCCAGTTTATTGTAAAAACTTAATTTCTTTGAAAATTAGATAAAATTAATAGTTTATTAGTTTTAATAATTTGGATTATCTAATTTTAAACGGTTTGACTAGTTAAATAAAATTGAATTTTTATATTTATATTTTATATTTTAATATTATTATTATTATTTATATTTTTTTAAAGTCTAATCTAATTGGTCTGACCAATCGTCAACCTAATTATGATAGGACAGGCACCTCTTCAATTTGGTGACCGATCTGATCTTGATAATATGATGCAAAGAAAAATGGCCTTTTATAACCCCTGACATGGAGCAAAATGCCCTTTTAGGGAAAAGACATTAGAATAGTTTCAAATATACCATTGTTGTTTTTACATTGAACCTAGTTTTAAACACGTGGGAAGGACACGCTGAAAGATGGCACGAAAAGTGTAGGCATACTTTGGCCGCATTTGGATCGCTTCTATGCGATCCGGTTTAATAAGACACATCTCGACAAAACACATTTCTTACATTGAAGGAATTGTATGCTTAATTAGGGGTGACAATGGACCTGGACCCAACATGGACCTGACTCGGGTCTGCGTGTGGGTTACAAAATTGGACATGAAGGATCGGTTTTGGGTTCAAATTTTAGACCTGAACACTATTCGGGTTTGAATTCGGATCCCACATTTTCTAATTTATAAAAATATATTTAAATACATCGATGGGTCTTTCGAGTGGGTACAAGTCCGAGTCCCATAATAATTTTTTTGGGTCCAATCCATGTTGAGAGACCCGACCTGACTTGTTGGTACCCCTGCTCGATTGACGTTACATTATACAATTTATAAACATATATATGCAATTTAAAACCCTATAATAAATTGACTTTTTATATGGGCGTGTTTGATAACCCAAAGTGGCTTAATGAGAACTTACCTAATATTATTCGTTGTGTTCGGTGAAAAACGGAAGTTAAAAAGAGAACTCCACTATACTGTTCATGTTCCTATCTTTTTGTGCGTTAAAAAAGTTCCGACCGTTTGGTCGGAACTTGAAATTAGAAGTATTTAACTCCCCTATACTGTTCATGTTCCATGTTTTTGTGCGTTAAAAAAGTTCCAGGCAAAAGGTCGGAACTTGAAATTAGAAGTTTGGTTAAAACTTCACCCTCGAAAAAAATTTTGCCCTAGGATTTCTTCTTCCGTTCTGCGCTCGCGCTGAGCCACCCCTCTCTTGGCACCGTCTCGATTCGGCGGCTTTCACAGTTCAACGCGACCCTCTCTCTCTCTTTCTCTGTGCCGTGATATCTATGCGCTTCTCTTCTTTCTTTCGGAATCTTTGCCGGAATTCGTAACATTCGCTGGAATATTTGGAATTTTGTCCGGAACTTTGAAATCTCGTTCGAATTTGTGTTGGACTTCTAGTTATAAAAGAAATTATCCGTGGAAAGATTTACTCTTTCTTCTAAATTATATCTGGCGTTTCACTGTTATCGGAGTTTTTCTTTAACTGGAGATTCTCAGTTGATTTTATTGATTTCCACAGTGGTTACACCAGGTGAGTCTCTGATTCATCTGTTTTCCTGATGTTTTCTAAACATTAAATTTTTGTATTAGGGTTTGAAGGTTCCTGTTTATCATAATGCATTTGCGATTATTTCATGGATTCATTGTTTTTCTATCCAATAATTGATGGCTTGCCTTTTTTATGCTAGTTGTATATTGCTTTCCCCCCAACTCTTTGAGGGTTATCGTTATTGTAATTATAAATAATTTTTTGTTCAAATATGAAACCCTTATATATGTATATATATATCAGGGCAAAACATCACTTTGAACTTATTATATTGTTATTGTTTTCTTGGATAATTGGAAAGAGTTGTTTAGGGAATTAACTTGTCAGGGTCAGTTAGGTTTTACTGTCAATTGAAGTTTTGACAATTTTGAACCTTGTGTAATTTCTGGGTTATTTGACCTTCTTCTGGTTTTCTGTTTGGGTATTTAGTGTGCCATGTGCATTTACTCTTCCTTGGAGGCCAAGGGGTCTCCTTTATTGTTCATGAGTGGCAAATTTTTCATTTTTGAATGTTGATTCAGCAGCTTCACGTAAGCTTTTCTAATCCATGATCATGTTTCTTTGATAGTCACCATTGGTGGTTTTGGACTAATCTTCTATGGAAATTGCATGCTATGCATGAATGATTTTTCATTTCAATGATTTACTTGTAGCCACGAGGTTTTTTCCTTGCCTTTAGTTGAAGTTTTCTGATTCATGTGCACATGCCATATATTAAACCTGAGAAATCATTTGTGCCGGTTTCCTTACTATACTGTTGCGTTCTCTAATGGCTGATTGATGCCCAAGTAACTGTGACTGTTGTTGCTTCATGTATTTTGCTATATATTTACTTATTCTTGTCCATTTCTTCTTGTTTGGTATGTATGCTTTGTTCATAAATTATTTCTTCCAGTAATTCAATTGGTACTGGCAATAGATTCCAATATTACTTTCGGTCCCATACAACTAATATTCATTGAGCAAAGGATATTGTTTTTCAAAACGCGATTAATAAGGCTGATGATGGCTTTTTGCTTTTATAGAACTTAAATGCACCAGTTGCAACTTCCCTCCGGTACACTTAATATTTGATAGAGAACAACCTGTGGTTGTGTTCTAAGAGATCTGCCCTCACTCGATTTCCCGAAACCACTGTAGTAAAGCATTTGCTGGATAACTCATAGCCATGGACTGGTCGATGCTTTATATGGTGCCACTGTTGAGAGTAGTGTAAACAAGCTTATACCCACAACTGTGAATGGTGTAGCCAGAGTCGAAGCCATTGACAGGGGTTCATGTTCCACGTCTTTCATCTTCTATTCCTCCAATGGGTTTATGGTTTTTTTCTATGATTTTCCTTCAACACCACATGTGTGTTTGAATGGATTGATTTTTTAGTGCTTGGATTTTCAATTATGTATGTTTAAACCAATGGTTTAAAAAGCGGATCGGTGACCCGGATCGGGCACCTAAAAAACCGATCCGGATCGGCGAATCGGCGATCCGGATCGGGAATCGGCTGAATCGGTCAGATTAAAGCTTCAAAAAAATCCGAAAAAATTATTAAAATTCATTATAAATGTTGTTTTTTTGGAATCCAATAAGAAATGATGGTACTACAATATTAACTTTCATTTTTTTCATCAATTTGTGAATATTGAGATGCTCTTTCCCTGTATGAACTTATGTTGATCATTAAATTTACATCACACAAAAGAAATCATAGAATTATCATGGATTAATTATATAATCATATATGGACTACTATAAAGAGTTGACTAAATCGATGAAAATTTGGCCACTAAAATCTCGAATTGACGGAAAACCCTAATCCGTTAAAA
>NW_006494916.1:8179311-8219240 GCF_000471905.2 Amborella trichopoda | reverse complement strand
TTTTTTTGACAAAAGAATAAGATGTTGGACTACATTTTTTTTTTGCTTGTTGTATTACTTTTTATTTATTTTTACAAGAAAAATAAAAAAATGATGCTGTCAAAGCACATTTTTATTTTTTTATGCCTTTTGTTTTATTTTATTTGCAAGAAATATTTGTTATATTACCTTGTATTTTTTTTACAAGAAAAATAAAAAAATGTTGTATTATCTTTTTTATCTTTATCTTGAAAAGCCTTTTATTTTATATTTTTTCTATTTTTTGCTTTTGTTTATTTTTTTGACAACAAATTGTATTTTTTTTACAAGAAAAATAAAAAAATGTTGTATTATCTTTTTTATCTTTATCTTGAAAAGCCTTTTATTTTATATTTTTTCTATTTTTTTACAACAGTATTTTCTACCTTTGTTTATTTTTTTGACAACAAATTTTTTTTTGTTTTTTTTTGTTGTGCGCTAAGGGGTTCGAACTCAAAAAAATAAAATAATTTGTTGTGCGCTGAGGGGTTTGAACTCAAAATTTTTTTTGGTGTTCGTTATGGGGTTTGAACTCATGACATACGCCCAAAATTCAGTATTGTCAACCAACATGGCCACATCACCACATGTGATTCTTCTAGTTTCCATAATAATATATATTGAATGATATTGCTTTAATGACTTTTTGTGGGAATTATCCCACATTGAAAGATGAGTGTTGCTTGGTTTCATATAAAGTCATGTGTATTAAATTTCTTGTTGTGCGTGTAGAAACGTGATGGAGGCAAACGTGAGATGAGTTGCCACGTGTGGCCACGTGTCACTCTCGTGCGATGGCCACGTGTCACTCATGTGTGGCCTGAACCGGTGCACGTGTTGGAGTGTGTGTGTCGCACGTGCGACACGTACACACGTGTGAAGGCTAGAACCAGCTGGGAACCGCTAGAACCGGCTGGGAACCGGCGGTTCTCCTCTAGAACTGGGCGGTTCCCGGTTTTGTGTTGGAACCGGCACGGTAAGTACCGATTCCCGAGTCGAATCGGGCGAGTCCGATTCGACTCGGTGTTTTTTTAAACACTGGTTTAAACCAGTGTTTTAAAAATCGGCGAGTCGAATCGGACTCGCCCGGTTCGACTCGGGAACCGGCACAGGCCGTGCCAATTCCAGCAGAAAATCGGGAACCGCCCGACTCTATAACAGAACCTCCGGTTCCAACCCGATTTAGCCCGGTTCTACCCGGTTCTGCCCAGTTCAGCCCGGTTCCTGTGCGACACGCACGTGCACACGTGCTCACCTCACGTCTGCCTCCCACATGTTTCTACACACACAATAAAATATCTATTACACATGACTTTATAGAGATCCAAGCAACACTCATCCTTCAATGTAGGATAATTTCCACAAAAAATCATTAAAGCAAGATAATTGAATATATATTATTATAGATGTTAATAAAATCACATGTGGTGATGTGGCCATGTTGGTTGACAACATTGATTTTTGAGTGTATGACTTGAGTTCGAACCCCACAGTGAACACCAAAAAATATTTTGAGTTTGAACCCCTTATCGCACAACAAATTTTTTATTTTTTTGAGTTCGAACCCCTTAGCGCACAACCAAAAAATACAAAAAAAAATTTGTTGTAAAAAAAAAATATAAAATAAAAGGATTTTCAAGATAAAGATAAAAAAGATAATACAATATTTTTTTATTTTTCTTGTAAAAAAAATACAAGGTAATATAACAAGTATTTTTTGCAAATAAAATAAAATAAAAGGCATAAAAAATAAAATGTACTTTGGTAGCATCATTTTTTTTTTTTCTTGTAAAAAAAAAAAAAAGTAAATACAACAAGCAAGAAAAAAATGTAGTACAACATCTTATTCTTTTGTCAAAAAAAAAAAACAAAGATAATCAACAAGTATCATATTTCTCTTGTAAAAAAAATAAAAGATAACACAATAAGTATTTCTTGTCAACAAAATAAAAGGTATTTTTTAATACAACCTAGGAATAAATGGTCTAATTATATTTTTTATTTTTATAACATGATGATCTTTAACATAAAATTAGTAATATTAATTTAAAGATAGGATTCATACAATGAGGCCATTTGAAATCTCTCTTTCTGCTAACAATTTTTTCTACTAATTTATTCTAAAAACCTAAAAAATTAAAGAAAATTGGTACGCATTCTAATAATTTCTACATTGATAACCAAATATTTTATTTTATTTATTAATTTTGTATTATAAATCATGTTGTGTACTATTTTTCTTACAGTTGTCAATAATACATTTTAAATTAGATGATATTATAAAATATTTTGGATTTGTTATTATTTATATAATAAAATAATTATAAAATATGGTTGGTATATAATATTATAGTTAGTTAGGTTGTAATAATTTGGGTTTTTTTAGCGGATTAGGGTTTTCCGCCAATTCGAGATTTTAGTGGCCAAATTTTCATCGATTTAGTCAACTCTTTATTGTAGTCCATATACGATTAGATAATTAATCCATGATATAATTAATCCATGATAATTCTATGATTTCTTTTGTGTGATGTAAATTTAATGGTCAACATAAGTTCATACAGGGAAAAAGTATCTCAATATTCACAAATTGATGAAAAAAATAAAAGTTAATAATGTAGTACCCTCATTTCTTATTGGATTCCTAAAAAACAACATTTATAATGAATTTTAATAATTTTTTCGGATTTTTTTGAAGCTTTAATCCTACCGATTCCCGATCCGGATCGTCGATTCACCGATCCGGATCGGTTTTTGAGGTGCCCGATCCGGGTCACCGATCCGCTTTTTAAACCATTGGTTTAAACTATTACAGGTTATTGTTGAATTATTGTGTTCATTCAATTGCATTTTCAATTATGTATGTTTAAACTATTATAGGTTATTGTTGAACATCAGTGGTGAATGTAAGTGGTGCTCAGGTTATTATAGGTTATTGTTGAATGGACTAATTTCGTACTGCTTGCATTGTGCATGTGTGTTTGAATGGGCTGATTTCTTAGTGCTTGCATTTTCAATTATGTATGTTTAAACTATTACAGGTTATTGTTGAATGGGCTGGTTTTGTACATGGTTATATATGGATGCATGAATTGTGAATGTTGCTTGACATACATCACAAATGCCTTAATAGATAACATATAAATGTTGTGTGCCATTATAATCTTAGAGAGAGAGAGAGAGAACACACAAATGTTTTAAGGGACAAACAACAATGTTGGTTTATTGTTGAATGACGTATATTTTTTAGTTTGGGATATAGATGCATCAGTGGTGAATGTACGTAGTGCTTAAGTTATTACAGGTGATTGTTGAATGGGCTGATTTCTTACTGCTTGCATTGTGCATGTGTGTTTGAATGGGCTGATTGCTTAGTGCTTGCATTTTCAATCATGTATGTTTAAACTATTACAGGTTATTATTGAACGACTTATATTTTTTAATTGTGAATGACGTATATTGTTTAGGTTGGGATATGGATGCATCAGTGGTGAATATGAGTAGTGCTCAAGTTATTACAGAAAAATAATATTGTACTTTACTTTCAATTGATATAGTATTCCAAAAAATTATATTCTACAAATTAATAACAAATAAATAATATCTATGTCTTAACTTGAACATTTACATCTTGCCTATTACTTAAGCTAATCCAATACAAATACCCAGTTATTCTTTAACTTCTCGGGAGGTTACCAAACACAGAAACCAGGAACTTCTTAACTTCCCAAGAGGTTATCAAACACAGAAACCAGGTACTTCTTAACTTCCCAGGGATGTTATCAAACACAAAAACTAGGAACTACTAATTTATAATTCTTCAGTAACTTCCAATTTCCAGTTCATGTTCTTGATTCCAGCTATCAAACAGGCCCTACGGGTCCATAATATAATAATACTATATGTATCCACACTCCTCAAAACGCAAAAATAGTCTCAAAGAAATCAAGGAGAGATTGGATATCAATTGTGAGAACTCACATGCTAAATGAGATTTGGTACAAAGGATAATATCACAAAAGGATGTGCTTGTCAAATTTTCTTATATGCTTATCGAGCAAAAGGATAATGAACTTCAATATGTTTTGTGCGTTCATAAAATTCAGGTCTGAAAAATATAAATGACACTATTTTTTTGCAATACATTGGCATGTGAGTGGTAGTGTCCATACCGACGTATGTTAGCAACTATTGAAGCTACACAACTACAATGGCAGCTGGAGCTATAAGGCAGTTGTTGATGCCACTAAGCGTGGTCACTTGGAAAATTTAGGATGATCTGGGACCCTGTCTAGGGGTGGCAATGGGTCGTGCCAAGTCCGGGCCAAACCCGACCTGTTGACACTTGAGAAATATTAAGCAATATTAGGCAGTACCAAGATAGACTAAAATATATAAGTTGTTGATGTAAAAAAACATTGGTAACATGCCAAAAATAAAATAAAATAATAGAGATATATTGTTCTAGTTGCACTCGTGACTATAGTTTTTCATTCCGTTCACGGTCTTTTGATGTTGACAACTATAGTTATGTGCTTTCTCCAAGTTATCCTTGGATGAGAGGTCACTAGAGATTCCGCAGTAGAAGCACATAGAAGTAGGGGTGGCAATGGACCTAGACCTAACTCAAGACCCGACTTGGTCCAGGTCCAGATACCCAACTCGACTAGTGTTATATAGATAATATTTAATATATAATATTTTTATAAGGAAGATACTACAAAACGCTTACAGGCGAAAATGAACAGTGATTTTGCCTACCCTCATCACCGTCCAAAGTTTATCACACGATTTCGATTGTCCAGTAGTGTTTCTACATCTTAGTGATCATAATTAATCTTGATCATTAGATATGAAATTATGTGTCTATATTTATTTTGTCGACGAAGCACAAAGTTCAAAAGAAATGGTCTCGAACTTTGTGACACATTTAAACTATCAAATTTCACATCGGATGGTTGTAAGTAATCATGACATCTCTATACCAAAAGTAAATGGTCTCATTGTATATAATCTCATTCAAAAAATAATATTATATCTTTTGAAACAAATAATATAAATTTAGATCATGGTCATTGTTGAGATCATAGGACTCTAAAATTTTGGATAATTTTAGATCATGGTCATTGTTGAGATTATAGGACTCTAAAATTTTGGATAAAAATACATCTTTGAGATATAGTTTGTAGGGAAACTGCACAGAATAGTGTGAGTCGGCTGAATCACCAAACATTTTTTCCATAGTTTTGGTTCGAGGGAGTAGATATACCGAAATAATGATCTTGTGGGATCATGAGATGTTTTAGCCCACCGATTCTCTTTTCTTCTGCCTAATCTCCATCTCTCTCTAACCCCGCTGATTCTCTCTCTTCATGCTAACCTCTTTAGCTTTCTCTTTCTCTTTCTCTCACTCTATCACTCCTCTCTCTCTCTCTCTCACTCTATCCTCTCTCTCTCTCTCTCTCTCTCTCTACCTCTCTCTCTCTCTCTCTCTCTCTCTCTCTCTCTAACCCAAAGCTTTCCTCCTTTGCAAAGGTGATCACATGGGCAACCTATGAAGTTGTGATCTCTTCCCACAAGCCCCCCATTTCTCCCTTTTCATTCCCTAGACCCAGTTTTCAGGAATGATCTGTGTATTTTCTCTTTCAATTTTATCCATATTTGTCCGAATGTGCAATGTATCAAATATTACACATCTAAAATCTGATAATTTTAGCATAGGCATCGGTATATTTACTGAAATTTTCAGATATCAGATTGTACGCATTATCACAGATATCAGATATTTCTGATATTTGTTAAATTTTTTTTTTTTTTTGTGCATATCGGATTTATCTTATTTTTACATGTATTTATCTGATATTTACAATTTTACATATATTTATGGATATCATATTTATAATTTATTTCTATACATTTGTTTGATAAATATTAGTAAATGTATTTTCAAACAAAAAAATCAGTAAATGTAATGATAAATGTGCTGTTAAATTGATTGAAATTTACCCGGATTTATCAGTAATTTGACTGAAATATTGTCAGATATGAATAAATATTAGTAATCTACTTATAAATTTTCTAGCACTGAAAATGTGTGATATATATTGGAAAAAGTGTGTTATATTGACTGTGAATTCAGTTTAAAAAAATAATTCATGATATATTTTTTTCATAAGCTATGACCAGAGGTCTAGGTTTAGATGATAAATGTTTGATGTACATTCTACTATGATCAAAACCTGATGCAGATACATTCAGAGGTTTCTGTACTGATATGGCCCTCTCATTTTTCTGGACTGGATGTGGTTACCATCCAGTTAAATGGCTGCTAATCAAAGGAGGGCAGGCTACTGGTTATTGAAAAATCGGCCAAGCCGACTCGGACTCGTCCGAGTTACTCAGCCTTGGCACCCCTCCGAGCAGAGTATATAGGACATAATTGGAGGTCGGGATATCAGTACAATGCCCATGCGAGTCGCTCTAGTACTTGCCTGAGTACTCCAAGTGGTCCATATTATACTGCATTGACTTCCATCAATATGGCTTCTTTCCATGTTGGATAGGTAGATTTCATGCGAACTATGTTCTTGCCTGTTCTTGTTGTCAGTGGATTCATATGGCATGTGGACTTCCACATCTCAAATTCTTTGACCCCCACCTATTTGTTCGAAATTTTTCAGCTTCTTCTCCCTCTTTCATCCATGTCTGAACTTCTTCTACTTCACTCTCACTCAATTATTGGGCCTCCCATTCACGGATACCAAAACAACCCACAAAAGCACTAAAAAATTACTGAAGTTTGACGTTTCTCTTGAAAAGTTCAAATCTTTCTTGTGCTTTCCTCTCTCGCACAAAATCTTGGCCAAGGTCCTCGCCTCCAGATTGAAGGCAGTTCTGAACTGGGTTATATCTCCCCATCAAGGTGCTTTCGTCAAGCACCACCAGATCCTGGATGGAGCATTGGTGGCCCATGAATGCATCCACTCTAGAACTTGCTCCAAAGTCCCGGGACTCATAATCAAGCTCGACCGGGAAAAGGCCTACGACCATGTCGACTGGGCTGTCCTTGAAGAAACCCTCTCTCATAATGGGTTTTGGCAACCGTGGAGAAAATGGATCAGTGAGTGCATCTGCCACCCTTTCTGTTCGGTCCTAGTCAATAGCCCCCCTGGGGATTATTCTCCTCATCCAGGGTCTCGGCAGGGACTCACTCTTCCCCTTCCTCTTTGCCATAGTCGTGGAGGTATTCAGCAGATTAGTTGCTAGGATGTACCAGCACAAACTGCTCAAAGGAATAGCAGCACATGGAAAGTGATTTTCATGGGGAAATATATCTGAGGGTTAATGAAATCTTGGATGGCAACTAGAGAAGAATTGAAGAATCTGATGGGCCTTTTGAGTTATCAAATCTGTGGAGGTGGTAAGTTGTAAGGGGTTATCTTATTGCAGGAACAGATACCTTGAGTTATTTAGAACAGGCCATTGGCCGTTTGGCATAGTCTCGGAACAGGGTTGGGTATATAGAACTAGTCAAATTTGATGATTAATAGAACCAACCAGTTGGATGACCTAGTTTTACCAGTTCTGGGTTGACCATCTTGTTACACAATGTTTTTTTCAAAAGCCTGTTTTTGGTATTTTTGGCTGCTTGTTTCTATTGTTGGCTCATATTTCTGAAATCCTTTCTTTTCTTGATCCTAAATTTTGGTGAATTCTATTCTATTGTTCACTCATGATTTCCTAGGCCGGCAAAGAAATTAAATCCAACTCCTTGATTTTAGGGATACTAGGATACTTGCTAATCCTTTGAGATTTATTATCATTTGCGTTGGATTTCTTATTCTCTCTCTCTATCTCTCTCTCTTTGTGCCCGTGCCCTTGGGATTCCAGTTGCTTGCAAAAATTGCCTATCTGCGGCTTTTAGCTTATACTAAATTTCTCCCCAAAATTTCAATTTTTATTTGTTGATCATTTCCGTTATTCTAACATTTAATGAAGAATTTGGTATTTTTTAATCATTTTGTTTTCAGACCTGTTCAATAGGCATTCCGACCAGTTCCAACGAACTGGACTCTTCGCTGGTTTGTCATGCAGTGATAACACTGTTCCTATCTTCTTATAAAATGAGGACTGATTTTCCATGTCTTCTTTTGAAATATTTAAATCATGTGAATATGAATGCTTCATGTGAATGTTTTGGCCTTTATTGTCGCAGAGAGAACATCACTGCAAGGAGCATGAAGCTGCTATGGTGCATAGTGCCCGAAGCGTTTGAAACTATGACATGGACTTTAAATAACCAATGAATTGATATTGGTATAAAGATCTCTCTCACTGATGTTGACCCTCTTTTCATAAATGAAGCAGCAGAAATTGGGAATTTAATCTTAGTTTAAAAGTTCACCACTTTAATTACCAGTGTCTAATCACAGCCTCTTTCCCTCACTCTTCCCCCCACTACCAAATTCTCCTTCCATCTCTGTCATCCCTTCACTTTCAAACCAACTCCCCCTCTCTCTCCCCACCCACCTCCCCTCTCCCTCTCTCCCCACACAATGCCGCCCACTCCCCGTCTAGTCCTCCGCAATGTGTCGTGCATGCGAAATGCACAGGTTGTCCTCCGAGACATCAATTTCTCTCTCAACCCTGGCTCTGCCCTTGCTCTCACTGGCCCCAATGGCTCTGGCAAGACCACCCTCCTCCGCCTCCTCGCCGGCTTCTCCCGCCCCTCCGCAGGTGTTGCCCTATGGAACTCACTCTCTATAACTGATCCTGGTGTATTCTCTCTCTACAAGCTCCAGCTCAATTGGTTAAGCCTCAAGGATGCCATAAAAGACAAGTGGACTGTCCTCGACAATGTACAGATATTTGAGCTCTTAGAAGGGAAGGTGGGTAACTCTCAAAAGGCCTTGGAGTTTGTCGGACTTGGTCGACTGGTGCATGACAAGGCTCGGATGCTCTCTATGGGACAGAGGAAGAGAGTACAGATTGCAAGGCTCTTGGCCATTGATAGGCCCATATGGCTTCTTGACGAGCCATCTGTGGCATTGGATTCAGAGGGGGTGAAGATTTTGGAGTATGTAATTAAGGAGCATAGGAAGAATGGGGGAATTGTGGTCGTGGCCACGCATTTGCCCATAAAGATGGAGGATGCCATGGAGCTCAGGCTTCCTCAAAGGTTTCCAAGGAGGATGACTCTGGTTGATATGGTGCATTGAAATGGAGGTTTCATGGTTCTTTCCCTTGCTCTTGTTTGTTCTGTAAGTCTTTTGTTGATTTAGTTGATTCTCTCTCTCTCCCTCTCTCTTATATATAGACACACGCACACACACACACATATTACTGTTTTTCTGTGGAGGTTTCAGGGTCTTTTACTTGGATAACGTTTACTTTTTGTAAATTTAGTTTATCTGATCTGGTACATCAGTATGGAGGTCGAGTCTTTGTTTCTTGGTAAATTCTGGCAATCTTTTTTGTGGGTTTCGTTGATTGTGTTATTTATTTCTATTTCTTTCTTTATCCCTCTAGATTATTTTAAATGTTTTCCTTCTCCCGTTCTTTGAAATGGTGATTTTGGCTATAATGCATTTGATTTTTCTTTTCTCACTGTAAATCCAAAGTGGTTTGTCATTTCATTCAATACACTTGAGAATGTTTGTCATTTCAATCAATGTATTAGATTAGTTTTGCCCTCTCCCATTGCACCACCGCCCCCCCTCCTTCCAACCCATGTGTATGTAACTCCAACATGGTCTGTATAAAATTTATGCCTTTTGGTTTTGCTCTCTTCTCCCTTTTCTAAATTGTCTGGTATATTTTCTTTTCTTCTTTTTACCAATATTTAATGTTTTGGATATAAAGTATGCATAGCTTGACTGCGTACTAATTGCATAATACGGCCTCTCAGATTTCATAGTTTAACTACTATAGGTTTTTATTTTACCCTTTCAGGGCTTTTGGTTGTAGTATTTATAGCTTAGTGTGCAACAAAACCTTCTAGATGCTTTCTTTGTTTTTGTTTTTTGTTTTTTTTTTGAATTGGGATTTATATGCATTTGTTTTCCCTATTCAAATGTTTAGATACTGAACGAACTGTAGGGAGGTGCTCTCTCAAAGTTAGGTAGTACATATAACATACTTAAATTATGAGTGCACGCATCCATGCGTACATACATACATGCACATTTTATGGTACAGCACACATACACATACAAGCATATATATATATATATATATATATATATATGGAAATGGCTTCCCAACGACTATAGGCAAAAATGAATAGTGATTTCGCCTACTCTCTTCACCGTCCAAGTTTCATCACGCAGTCACAATTGTCCGGTAGTGTTTTATTTTATTTTATTTTATTTTCTAAAATCCGAATGACCTGAAATTTGGAGAGTATGTACATCTTATTGAGGCACATCTAATAAAAATATAAAAAAATTATCCGCGAAACCGAAAAATTTTGAGGGTATTTTGGTCAATTTTTTTCATGCAAACTATTTTTTTTATATTTTTCAAAGATACCCCTATTTTTGATGAATACACGCTCCTAATTTCAGGTCATTCTGATTTGTAGAGAAAAAATGAAAAATGAAACACTACCAGACAATCGTGACCGCGCGATGAACTTTAGACGGTGATGGGGGTAGACGAAATCACTGTTCATATTGTCCTATAGGCATTGCGTAGTATTTTCCTATATATATATATATATACATATATACATGCATGCATGCATGCAGGCATACATGCATACATACATACAAATATACAGACGAGCAAACAAGTTTGCCATGCTCTGGATGAGATACATGCATACATACTCAAGGTTGCCCCACTGGATGAGAGAGCCACATTACTTGATTCTAAATTGCGGTTTTCTTTTCATACTCCAAAAACAGGGGTGATAGCTATCATAAGTTGTTCCAAATCAATTCTTAGAAATATATGAAGGCCTATCTTCTCACCCCTATGCCTATGTATTGAGAAACGTATCCTTCTTGGACCTGTTCTGGTAATTTGGTTTTTTTTTAAGAAAGTTAAAGGTGCTCTGTACCATAAAGAGCCAATGAAGCATGATAACAGCTGTTCTAAATACTAACAAAGATGGGACATGCTCAATATCTTGTGGTTTTAAAAGTTTATCCCCTTCCTTTCACCCTATGATATCATTTTGTCAGTAAGAAACAGTGTACAAATAGGGATGCGTGGCAGATATAAGGTCCCATGGAGACTTCATACGCTTGCCGCCAATTGTCTCTACGAACTATCCTCCTCTAGCCATAAATGGACTATCTCACATGTCTACCTGGAATCGAACATGGTCACGGACTTTGTAGCTAATAAGGCAACCACCTTTTCAGGAGCCACCGTGTGGAGAGGCTGCCCACCAGATTTTTCAACTTTATCGATTTCTTATGATGTAGCTTGAATTCCCTATGCTAGGGTTGTAATTAATTATCTTTAATAATTAAAACGGGTAAGGGGCCGTAACGCCCACTGATTTACCCAAAAAAAATAACTGTGCACTAGTGTTTCTAATACTCACCATGTCAGACTAAGATTTGGGTGAGTCATGCTCAGATTTTGCAGGGTGCCAAGTCTGAGTGCAAAGCTTTGGGATCTGACTGAATCTCACTAGTTCTTAAATTTTTTAAGACTCGGCCGAGTCTCACTCGCCCCACGACTCGGGCTCCAGACCCTAGTGATTCCTGACCTGCACCCATGGTACACTGCTTGATACCCATGATTTTGCTTGTTTCCAAGGGCAAACTACAAGTTGATGGATAATCACTGCCATTATTGTATGTGATTGCCGTAGTAATCCTAGCACCATGGTTAGTAAAACTCATGGAGCTGCCTCACCTAATTAAGCTGGGGCAGAGTGTAGATAAGATAATGGGTTCCTTGACCAACATTGAGCTGTTCCTTTTTAGTTCCTATGGTTTGTAGGTGCGTTGCGCCTGTTGGTGATAACATGCATCTGACCTTTGACAAATTAAATGAAACACTTTCACTGCTTACAAAAAAGAAAGTGTTATTTCTATTGAAAACACTCTAAAAGTACACCTTGTGTCATGTAATTGTCAAAAAAAGGCACAACTCATACCAGTAGTTGTGAGTTCCTTGAAATGGATGATTAGTTGTTCCCTTAATCTTCAATCTTATGAGCAGTCCCTATACAGCCAGTCCATAAAAGAGGCCACGTCATTTAGTTTGTGTGTGCTACTATAGTCATGTAGTTATTATAACCTTTGTGTTCTATTCTATAGCCGCTGTGAACTTCAATATTTCATGCTTTCCTCGTTGAGACATTCTCTTAAGAGTTGTATATACAGCTTCCATAACCTGCGAAGAAAGAGAGGAAATCATAACCGATGAATCATCAAAAGAAATTTATGCTTACGAAAGACTGGGCTTCAGTCATACTTGGATCCACTGTGCTGATTGCTCCAGTTTGTTTAAAGTCACAGTCATAGGCATGACGCCCAGCTGATTGGTAGTAAGCATTCATGGCATAGGCTGCATGAGCTTGGATTGTGTTAGGAAGAAAGCAGGCACCACCTATCTGGATTGGCCGGCAATCTAAACCTTGGCCACATGCATAGTCTATGTTTTCTTGTAGAGCCCTTGGATCTGCATTTGCTTTGGGTAAACACCATTGCTTCATGTTGGTGGGCACTTGGTTAATTGGAGCAAGTGGGGTTGGGTTTATTGGGGCTGGCATCCTAGCCTGCAAAAAATACAGCACTCAGAGATTTAGAAACGAAGAACCAAATAGGATTATGATCTTTGTTGGAAAAGGTTACTATAATCTGGTTCACAATATGGTATAGATGTTTCTTATTGTGTATTCCTTGTTTGATTGTGCTATATTCAAAGGAAAGTTCGATCTTATCCAAATAATGTTGATAAAAACAGGAAATGGACCTAATGTACGATACCCTGTGTAGTATGCATTTTGTTGTCTGGAGAGAGAGAAAGAGTAGTCATGTACTTTTACCTCGGACCGCAGGATTCCAATGTCATAAGCAGGGACAAAATCTGGCCTGAAAAGCCCGAAATTCCTTTCAGCTGTTGGCCCAAGCTTAAGATTCTCATTGAAAAGAGAGAAGATGTAAGTCTCAAAAGTTTGGTTAGGCATGAGTGGGGTACCAATGCCTGAGTTTACATGCCTTATAAGGTTCCCATTATATGCAGCAGCATTAGCAACACTGACTCCAATTTGACCAGGGTCCCCAATTGAAGGCCAACCTGTTTCAGCAATGACTATCTCAACATCAGTGAAGCCTAAGCGCTTCATGGCCGAGTAAATGGCATCCAACTGGGCATCCAACATGTTGGTGTAGGTTAAATGTGTGTTAACATCGAACACCCCTTTGTTTGGCCTAAAAAGTGCGAAATCTAAGGTGTTTGGAGTGAACCCAAAATAAGGATATGGGTTTATCATGAAAGGAGCATTGGTGGCCCTCAAGAAGCTTAGCAATGGTTTGAGGACAAGGGTGGTATAGCCTCGCCTAAACCGACCAGCTGATGGTGGGGTGGATATGGATAGGATGCCCAGAGAATGGGGTGTTGAGACCTTAATTTGGTGGTCTAGTGATGCCCCAATAAGAACAGCATGGAGGTTTTGCATGGCCGGTATGAGGTTGGCGGCTAGCAAAATGTCATTTGTATGTAGGACTTCATTACCAACTAAAATGCGAATGATTTTGGTGGTGTAAACATATGGCAGGATGTTTATTTGTATCCATTGTCGAGCTATGGCGAGTCTTCTAAGGCTTGGTATTTGGTCGTTGGGGATCGCAACTGTTAGAGCTATGCCGGTGTTGGCGAAGGCTTGTATGATGGCGTGGTCGATGCCAAAGAGCTTCACATGGTTGATTAGGGTGTTTTCTTTGAGGAATTTTGCTACCTGGGTGGGTGGTGGGAGGTTGTTCGCAACAGTCCCATAGTTCACACCAATGTTGATGGCTTCTGTGTCTGCAAAAATAAGGTAGCCATAAAGTTACAGAACAAGTGCACTCATGTCACATGTGTGTGTGCCATAAGAGAGAGAGAGAGAGAGAGAGAGAGAGAGAGAGAGGGTTGAGTACTTTGAAAAACTTAACAATGTCTGCCTAGTATCATGGCCTTTAGTATGGATCCAAGGGGGAATGGTCATAGGTTTAGTTGTAATGTTGCCATGAGGAGGTGATGGCCTGAATGAATATCTTTGCATTGCAGATAATATTCAGGATTCAAATTCAATCAGCTTGGTGAGGTACTGTATAAAGATCTCATGGTATGTGTTTCCTGGGCTTGGTTCTCTGTCCTGGTTAATGTGTCATTTAATTGGTAGCTTAAAGAACCTAAGGCTTAGGGATTCCACTTTCCATTTTAAATCCGTTCTCTCATAATTTTGAGATCGGAAAGGGTGGTTTGATAAGGGTGGCTAAGTTGTTAAGAATCCAATGTGTGTGAAGGGTAGCATTGATGGGATCGAATTCCACTGAAGATCTAAAGACAAGATGAATTTGGGTATTAGAAAGCTCGGATAGGCAAATAAGGATTATTTAAATTTTTTTAAAAAAAGAAAGAAAACAGATATACGAATAGGATTTGTTGGAGAATATGCGTTGGAGAGATAGATCTGTTTTTAGTGAGTTTGGTTTGGTCTTTTAGGCTAATTATTTAGGGGATCTGGGACTCGGATGGGTATTTGTTAGTGTCCTCCAACAAGAAGTGAACAAGGGTATTCAGTCTAGGATTCGGTGTCGTCATGGTCTTGGGTCATTGAGTGATATCTAGAGCAAGGATAGGATGCTTTCTTCTTTGTTAAGCTCATGTTTACAGATTTGGATCATGAACAACACGGATTTATTTTCATTGAGTTCTTTTAACTTGATTTATGGGGACACCACTTCCTTGATATGTTTGCTATATATGCATTTCTCTGCTTTCCTGACTTTGTTGTTGTGTATACTGATGCAGAGTATTGTTATATTGAGAATGCTTTATAGGCATTTGTAAGAAAAGTTGACACAAAATGATTTGGAAAAGCATAAAATATAGCCATTTACGTTTGGTACAAGAAGGTTAAAATCATCCTTAGTTTCTAGAAGTGAAGGCACTTGGAGGTGTGCTATTTTTGAATTTTGCGACACACTGTGGCTGCCTGATCTCACATCTAACGTCTAGGAGTGATTGTGACCTTGTACAAAAGGTAGACGGTCTTAATCCCAAAAGGATCCCCAACCATTCCCACCTCTCACCATATTGACATGTTTTAAGGTTTAAACTACAATTCGTTGCACTCCATGACTTTTTTGCGTTCTTTTTCTTTGAACTCCTTGACATTTCTAACTACCAATGAATTTCATCACTTTTCAGAAAGTATTTGACATGTCATCAATGGTTCACAATCAATGGCCATCATCACAGTTTCATTCGAAGATTTTCCTCACAGACATGTCTCAAATGCAATGCATGTGGCCGAATTGTGAAACTTTGGAGACAAAAATACTGGATCAAGAATGAGTCCAACAATGAATGGAAGAGAGAGAGAGAGAGAGAAGAGAGCTGCGTACCCATGATGCAGTTGACGCTGAAAAGGAGAAGGAGACTTGATACCGTAGCAGTGGCAAAGCCATTTCTCGCCATTGTCATGGAGTTTAGTGGGTGTATGTTAAGAGTGGTGCAGTTTTATAGTGCTATCTATGAAAAGAAATACCTTGCTTCAAGGGGGGAGTTTTGTTTGTTTGGATGCTGATTTGGAGGGTTCTTTGTGGCAATTTTTTTTTTAATATTTCAATGCTATTTTATTGGGCCGTTTGCTTATCACCTTTGGCTGCCTTCTGGGCTTTATTGGTTTCTGCCATATTTGGCTGAGATTTAACACCCAGATGAACATTTTATTGGTTGTTTTCTAATTCTGACAACTAAATCGGCTGATAATATGATGAATGAACATGGTCACACACAACTGGTGTTTTTTCTCTGTATGTGTGCGTGTGTGTTTTGAGAGTGAAGGATTGGAGTTGTTTATGGAAAATACATGTTCGGTTTGGGAAGAGATCATAAAAGCTGTGGAACTGATACGGAGACAATCTACTTTCATTAAGTGATTTATTAGATAATTGAAAACATGGAATCTTGAGTTAGAAGAACTACGTATCCCCCAGTATTGAACCTCTTAAACATAGTAAAAGGCTAAGTGTCAAAAATAGCAAGAGGAGGGTAAAACACTCGCAAAGCTAGAGGGATTTTGTTCGTTGTATAAGAATATAGCAAAGCGAAGTGCGCAAACTTAGCATTCCATCTTATCCGGGCAAGATTAGGTTGGTGTTCAGTTATCTCTACAAATACTATATTATACTCGTTTTTTCGACAACTCCTTTTCTCATACTTCCTATGCGCACTCATTTATGGCCTGGCTGGACTGAAGGTCAGCCTCACCCCCGAGGGTTAGGATCTAAGGGCTGGTCGAGCTAGCTATTGCTTCCTCCCTCTACAGGTCTTGAAAACAAGCGAACAAAGGGGCCCTGAATTTGGGGCAAAAAAGAGACGTCCGTTATATTTTCGTGATCACTCACTCTGATAATCTTGTCAATAATTTTTTTCAGATCTCCTAATAATTTACTTGAGTTTTGATTATTTACTTAACCAATGTTCTGGCCAACTTTGAGCTGGAGTGAGGTGGAATTGGGATTTATTGCCCCACACGTGAAAAGCTTTAATGGTATTAAAATATGGGATTATATGCAAAGAGATTATATATCTTTTCTACAAGGAGGTCAGAACTATTTTTACCCATTAGATGTCAAATTGGATGGCTTTGAGTGAGTCATGAAGTCTGAGAATTTGTTTTTTGTAATTTTACGTATGTTCAATGACACTCTTATAACCACCCATTTCAAAATTTAAGGGACAGGATTGATTATGACCTTCGTGTACAAAAGGAAAATGGTCTCTTTGTAGATAATTCTTTTAACGTTAAAATATATTTTCATCTTTAATTATAACATTTAAAGCTTAAAAAATAATGTAGATCGAGTAAATCTATGAAAACTTCAAAATCTTAAAAATTGACAATCCAAAAATACATTACAATATGTTCTATTTTTAAAACTTAAAATCCATTTTTTTTCTCATGTCCATACATCTTGATGTCGAGCTTATCAATTTGACGATATTTGGGCATCAAAACAATCTCTTTTAGTAAAATTTTTGAGGTAGACTCTAATTTGATTGTTTAGAGCCTTGGCTCTATATAAACTTTTTCCATTGAAAAAATCTTAAGCGTCAAGGTTCATTTCCTGCCTTGTTACATGTCAAAAAAGAAGAAGAAGAAAACAGAGTAAAGTTCCCATTCCTGACCTATTTATAGGAATTATAGGAATGGATTAAGGTATATAAAAATAATAATTAAAAAAAGAAAAAAAAAGAAAAAAAAAAGGTCTCAATGGGAAACTATGGGACTACATTGGATATCAAAGTCAGCTATGGTTGTTAAAAATGTAGTTCTTATGATATTTGCTCTTTCTCAGCTTCTTCTTCTCTTTTCTTTCTCCTCTTCTTTCAATTTTTAATACTTGTAGTTAAATTTTGCCTTGTCCAATGGAATAAAGGAATAGTGGGTCCCTTTCTCTTTTTTGAGAAGACTTTTCGTACTTTCGAAAAGCATTGCTCTTTATTCTTGCTTGAGGAGAAGGAAATAAAGGGTGAACAAACATGGAGTGTAAGATATGAGAATAGTTTGATGCACAATGTTTCAATTACTTGTTAACTGTCAATGTGAAATCAGGGCAATAAAGTTGAAAAAATATTTATTGGACTTTGGGTTATGGTCCTAGTCCATCCCAGACTACCTCATTCATTTGATAGTAGTCTTGTTGAGAGTGTATACTTCCTTAGGTCCTACATGAGCATACTGTTGACTTATTCCCTTGGATAGAAAACCCACAAGGATTTTTCTGGTCTGTAATTTTGGAAATAACCTAAGAGTCACTGGGTGATTGTTTTCAAAAGAAAAAAAAATCGATTTTGAGTTCTCTAACACTTAGATCTCATTCTCTAGTAATTTGACAATTTATATTTAATCTTGAGATATTATTCTCTTCGAGCCTATAAAGAGTGTAACTTGAATTTTTTATGTATTTTTACTTGAGTTTGGCCTATGAATTGAAGATGTTCTTTCTACAAAATTTGGGGTCCTAAAGATGCTACTAGATTGGGTTTACTCGAAGGAGTAAATAAATAATATGCTCCGGCGGGAAGCAGGAAATCTTCTGGCCAATCTTATGGGATACCTTTTGCTGTACGTTACATAGTACAGCGTGTGCCATGGGAAATCAACTGATACCTTGAATGGGAGGCAGAGTTGTTATAGTCCTTTACGATAGGCATATGTACGGTCGATATCCACTGTCTGGAACATCGATAGGCATATGTACGGTTGATATCCGCTTTGCCCATGCTCTCGCGGTGTAGCACGGAATACACCAGCAGTGTATGCTGTGCTTTCCGTTTTGACGTTAGCAAAAAAATCCCAACCGTCCAAATATTCACACAATTGAGATCGTTGGGTTATAAGCGCATCAACCGTGATGTAAACTCATACAAAGCTCTCCATATGTTCGAACTCCAATGAGCTCCCTTTGTGTGGATCAAATTGTGACTACCAGTTATAAGCTATGTTACAAAGACGAGCGTATGTGTACCGGCGTGATTTGTGATTTGGATGCATGTGTTAATAATTTTAAATTGGAAATTAGTCTTTCAAACACTACACGTCTATATATCATTTATAAAAAAATAAATTAAATTTTTTAAGAGATATTGAACATTTCTAGCAAAATTTCAATTAAGAAGCTAATAATTACTGCCTATCTTAGACACATGCCCAAGTTTCACATATTATTATATGGGTTCAAAAAAACATTATCTCCTATATTTTAACTTTAAGGTCCCTTCATGGATGCATGCAAGTAATGTGATGCAATATATGAGCTCTCTTTGTATGGTTTAAAATAATAAAAATATATGAGAAAATCCCCAAAATACCTATTATTTAAAAAATCCCTCCTAAAAGTTTGCTTTGATGTTTATATTTCTTTTTTTTTCTCCAAATTGCCCTTGGTTTGGACCTTCAGGATCCCAAATTCTACTTAAGTGGTTATTGGGAAGGCTTTCTCTTACATATATTTAGACTTTGAAGGTCAAAAGTTGTTCTAAATATATACTTTGAAGATCTCGAGTTACCACTTTAACTTAACTTTTATAAGAATAAAGATATGAAAGAACCAAGTATTAGTTAGGACTAAACCTAAATCCATCATAGTTTGAGAATTCATGACAAGTCTAGTTTTGAAGGATCGAATAATATCCCTATACATAAAAAGCTAAAACTAAATATTTTGTTTTAATACATTAGTTCTTCATAAATATAGCAACTCGATGAAGATCTTATCCAAATATTAAATTTTACCTGCTGTATTGTCGCTATCTGGTTTTGATAAGGTCCAAAGTTAAAGTTTGTGGGAACATATGTGCAAAGTTTTTATAATATATGTATGGAAAAAGTTCATATAAAGTTGACGCTTTAAAATGCAGAACTAAGGTGCACCTCTTAAATCTTTCGAAAAAAGTTATTTTGATGTTGAAAAACATATGCTTGATCATATTGACATCGAGATATATAGTTATAGAGAAAAAAAGTTAATGTGTTTATAGACCAGCTTATAAAAACAATATATCTTATAATACATAATCTGGACTGTCTATTTTTAAGATTTTCATGCGTTTATATATTAGCTTGATTTTAACTATTTTAAAATTTTAAATTTTATAATTATAAATTAAATTAAATTCTCGCATCATCCTAAGGGCTTTGGAGACCAAAAACGCATCTCTTTAACAAAGTTTTGGGGTCCACCTTGATTTGATTGTTTAAAATGGCAACCTTATACAACCTACACACCCGTATGTATTCATGTATTACATTTGTAAGCTTCATCTTATGCCCCAACAATAGTCAATAAAATAATGAACACATTTAAAAGAAGTTTCTCAAATAAACCCCAAAATTTGTCCTCACATCTCCTGTGAAACCAATAACTTTAGATCTTCATGTTCGAAGTTGCGTTTTAGGATAAAAGTTTTTCATTTGTTGCATTTGTTGGGCTCAATTATTTATTAAGTTAAATTTCAGACCTTTAAGATTTAAAGTTTGTTATGAGAATAACTTCAAGCCTTTAAAGTCCAAGTTATGCATATGAGAAAGAACCTTTTCAACAAGGCACGACATAGGTTAAAATGTGGATATTGAAGGTCTGAAGTAAAGGCCAATTTGGAAAAATAAGAAAAATGAAAATGGAGTGTGAATGCAAAAACAAACTCGGCGGGGGGCATGAATTTTTAAATAACAGATATTTGGGGGTGTATTTACATAAATTTATCTTTAAATAAGGGGCATGGATTTTTAAATAACAGATATTTGGGGTTGTATTTACATAAATTTCTCTTTAAATAACAATTGTTTTAAGTATATAACATCTTGTAATAGGGATGGCTTCCAGTCATTGTAAAAGGCGGAACACCATTTTTCCAATCCTTATTATGGCTCCAACAACTAGATTGAAATTAATAATTTGCCCTCTAAAATTCTACAAAAATGCTGTTCTTCACTTCTTCCTCTATTAGATTAAGGAGTAAAGAGCCATTTCCATCATGTCTCAACTTGTGTGGCTCAAGCCAAATGATGAACTTGCCTTTTCTTGTTTTAGGTTCTAAACTCAAAGCGTTTGTTTTTCACTAACTTCTATTGTTTCAGGTTTGGAAATAAACTCAAAGCGTTTGTTTTTCACTAACTTCTATTGTTTCAGGTTTGGAAATAAACTCAAAGCGTTTGTTTTTTACTAACTTCTATTGTTTCAGGTTTGGAAATAAAGGACAGATGGGGGGATTATAAGCAAATATACTAAAATGCCCATTTAAGATTTTATTAATAAAATATTTGAAAAGGTACTCCAATCAAATCATCTCATTGCACTAGCCACTTTGCCAATGGGTTGACTTGACCTACTTTTGGGGTGATTTGACCATTTTGATGATCCTTTCTAAAAACAAACCCAAAGGAAGTTAAAAGGTCACATAACACTTTAGAGGTCTTTAGATTATTTGGTCACTTCAAAGAAGGTAATGGTAAATTTCAGTCGTTCCAATTTGCATGAGTGACTATGGGTGTATTAATGATCATTTTTTAATGCAATAAATACAAGCGTAGCCGATGTTTTTGACCACAAAAACATAGATTATATAACATTTAAAGTTTATATAAGGTTGCAACCTTAAAATGTAAAATCACATATGCACCACCTTAAACATCAATCGGAAATGTCGTTTTATTGTTGAATAAACCCTCTAATCGATCATCTCGACATTGAGATGTATGAATATGAAAAAAAAAAGGTTTTTGAGTCTCGAAAATAATGCATCTTGCAACATATTATCTAAACCGTCTATTTTTAATATTTTATATATTTATAGATCTACTTGATTTTAACCATTTTTTGAATTTAAAATTTTATAATTAGGTATGAAAATAGATTTTAAGATAATATTAAGAATTTTTTATAACAAAATTACATGTTATGATAAAATTTTAAGGTGCGTTTTAATTGAATTGTTTAAGGTTGCATCCTTATAAAAACCACGCGGTTTTAAAAATTGAAACATTTATAAAAAAATAATATAACGAGACGATTTACTTTTAATACCAAATAGTCACAATTAATCTTGACTACCTAATGTGAAATTGGATAGCTTCATTTATTCAATTGACCAAGCTCAAACTCTAAAAGAATTTTTTTCGAACTTTATCGCACACCAAAACTATCAGATTTCACTTCGAATGGTTATAATTAAATGTGATCTCCACATTTCAAAGGTAAATAGTCTCATTGTATACAATACTTTCTTTTTAACTAAGATTTGTAATAAGTATGACCAGCCTTGGCCCAAGGGTCTATACAAAAACTGCCCAACCCCGAGCCCCAACTCAGTTATTTAGCCATATAGCTCATGCCTTAGTTTTTAGGGTGGGGTGATACGTTGGGTTGTCCTATATTACATGTTAATAATCCTAAATTTTTCTCTCACTTCGTCTTATATTTAGATAAAAGAGTTAGATTGTATTAGATAAATTATATTAGGTTCGCAGTTAATATAAAACTTTATAAACGTCGCATATTTTACATAATATTTATAAATATCGAGAAGGGAGATTAATCCTTTTGGATACGTAGCATTAAGTAGGGCAGATTTTGTCCTACAAAAATATTTGGTGGGATCATATGTGTTTCATTTGGTCATCAAAGCAGGAGCCATGGCTCTTTTATGAAAAGCTCAAGCAAAACTCAGAAAAAATCAGGGATTTTACTCTCTCAAAGAAAGAGAGATTTCTACTTTCTCTCTCTTCGTAAAAGGGGAGATTTTACACTCTCTCTTTACTCTTTGAAATCAGAGGATTTTTCTCTAAATTTTGAGGGGATTTCTGTCTCTCTCTACTGAGAAATCTCCATTTCTTCCTTATTTTTGCACATTAGAAAAGCCTTATCTCCATTAATTTTTTTTTTTGGAAACCCATTTTTCTCTCTCTTTTTTTTTCATTTTTTATTCTGGAATAAAGGTTGAATAATGGGGGCATTAGATGCAGCCACAATAGTTCATGAGGTTTTGGGGAAAAGGGCTCATGATGTTGATAAACCCATCATCGATTACTTCATCGATGTTCTCGCTGATGAAGATTTTGATTTCGGTTTGGAAGGAGAGGGTGTTTTCAATGCGATCGGTGAGCTCCTGATCGATTCTGGATGCGTTGATGATGAATCAGAGGGGCGAACGGTATGTTAATACATTTGAACTCTCTGTTTCTGTATCTGCATTGTTTTTGTTTGGTTTCTCTCTGTACATGATTTATTCTATAAGTGGCAAAGGCTTTTCTCTCTCTTTTGTTTTTTTTTCCCTCTAGGCCATCTCCACATTATTTAATCTCTATCTAACTATGAACATTGCCATGTGCCTTTATCTCTTACTCTCAATCCATTAGTATGTGTTTTTTGAAGCTTTGCAAATCTCTCTCTCTCTCTCTATGTTTCTCTCTCTCTCCAACTAAATAATCTCTAAGACATTCTTTTATGAACCCAAGAGGCACCTGCTATATGGGAACCTTAACCATTCTATCTCTGTTTCTTTCTCCTTCACTCTATATTTTATTAGATAAGCTGCAATTCTCAATGTACTCATTTCAGGAAAAAAGAAAAGAAAAATAAATTCTCAATGTATTGATATCAGTGTTAGAAAATTTGGCTAGTCGACTTGCCTGAGTTGCTTGGTGGCTGCAGGGTGCGAGTCTGGAGCCAAACACATGGGAACTGGCCAGTCTGTCCAGTTTCCAGTGCTTCCTTATTATTTGCTGTTCAAACTCGATTGAGTCCATGATGGCCTAGTCTGAATTGAGCTTTCCCGACTGGAGTTCTAGTCTTTAACACTGATTCATATGTTTGAGACTTATTACTTCTTGTTATGTTTGATCTCATGTTTTCGGTTAGTACAACTTTATAGTTACTTATTTTTATGGCATTATACTTGATGGAAATCCTCTATACATATTAATATAATCCAGTGATGTTTAATGGTTTTCGGAATTTAGAGTGGATTCATGATCACTTCTAGTTCGAGTGACTACCTTTTCAACACTGGCAACCTGGTAGAATTCCTAAAAGGCACGTAATGATATTTATCAGCTTTGATATGATTTTGCGGATACGTAGAGCCAGCTGTGCATTATATTGATTGGTGCAGTTTGTGGTTTAGAATTCTATATGGCTTCAAATTCAGGTTTTGTTGTTTTGTCAGCTTATGTGATATTAAGAACTAGTGAATTTGCAGGCTATATACGTAGTTGTAAGGTTATTTATTGTTGATTAATTGATTTAACTATCTATGTAGTGATATGTCGAAATGATAATGATGCAGTAATCTTTATAAAAAAAATACAATAATATAGAATGATGTGATAGTCCATTTTCCATCATTTATGTTTACATTTATAATGTAAATATCTAATTAATTATATGTGTTTTATGAAGCGTGGAAGAATTGTCTGTTTTTATAGCTAACTGAGGTTGACAAGAGTTTTGGGCGACTCCTGGGAGGAATCTGGTGACTTGCCTGATGATTTCCATTTTACTCAGTATATTGTATGTTATATTACTGGTAACATGTTGAATAGAATATGCATGTCTTATAAGATTAATAGATTATCAATATTACCACTAATATGTTGATTATAATGGGTGTTTACTAAGATGATCTCCAATCAATCGTGCTAATTAATGATTACTCTTGTTAATATTATTCATCACATGTCAATGACAATATATACAATACACTTATACATACCTTATGTTGAATAGAATGGGCGTGTGTAGTTAGACTACCTTAGCTAATGAGACAACTCATTTTGGAAATGTAGGTTTGCAGCAAACTCTGCCATAAGTTTGGAAAGCATGGGCTTGCAACAACCAAAGAAGCTGTTCGTAGTCTTGCTACACCTCTGAGAATGTACGATGGGTTGAATGAAGATGAAGCTCCGAAGAAGCAAAATGAGGTGCCTGATGGTCCTGTCTTAACAGAGAGAGACAAAGCAAAGCTTGAAAGAAGAAAGAGGAAAGAGGAACGCCAAAGGGAGGTGAGAAATCAGTGTTAATTTTTTAGCTAGTATTGCTTCTTAGCTTTCGTAATGATGCTGCACCTATTTCTTGGATTTTTTGAATTCTTAGATTTTTTTGTCTTATCTAATGTGATTTTTCACAAATAATTTTATTGAACTGTTGGCTGCTGTATTTTGTTTATCTTTGTGAGGAAAATCCTTTTCGCGAATGTTGCTTCTTATCTTACCTCATGCTGCTTCCCAAATTCTTGAATTGAAGGTTTGGATTTTTCATATTGTTTCATCTTATTGATAAACCTATGCTGCATATTGTATATTTGCCAAAACAGGCACAATTTCAGTTGCATTTGGCAGAGATGGAAGCAGCTAAAGCAGGGATGCCCGTTGTATGCGTTACCCATGGAACTGGTGAAGGTGGGCCGACCACAAAGGATATTCACATGGAGAACTTCAATATCTCTGTTGGTGGCCGTGATCTTATAAAGGAGGGTTCACTGACTTTATCTTTTGGGAGGCACTATGGTGAGTTTGCTTATCATGCTATATCTGGGATGCTATGAATGGTTACATATGTATTTGAGCAGTTTTGTTTGGAATTATCTATTTCACCATGTCCTTACATAAGCATTAATAAATATGTGGTTATTTGATGCTTTCTTATCTAGTAAGTAGATTAAGTCTTCATGCACTAAGTAGATTACTTTTTCAAACATGTAACATGGAGTCAAGATGCTTACCCCCTAGATCACGGAGAAAAGTCTAATTTGGTCCTAAATACCTATTCCGCTGTTGAAAAAGAAAAGTGATTTAAAGATACTTTGAAATTGTGGTGTAAATTACATACACACATGAAGACACTAACACATGTAAGTGTTTAGTGAATATGGACAAAATATTTGATCAAACAAAGTGTAAATGCATTAAGGAAATCCCAGATAGTTGAATGCATCACGAAATTAATTTCGCAATTAGAAAAGTAGAAATAACATATTTGTCAAACTGATCACTGGAACATGTATTATACAATTGAGCTCCAGATTGTCCATAATTTTGGATGGTTTTTTATTAATTAATTGTTTGATGGACTTTTTTTTTTTAAATGATATTTAATTTGGTCTTTTGCGAATATTGATTGTGTCTCTATTTGTCTTTGTTTATCAGGGTTGGTGGGCAGAAATGGTACAGGGAAAACAACTTTCCTTAGGCATATGGCTATGCATGCGATTGATGGCATACCTAAAAACTGCCAAATATTACACGTGGAACAAGAGGTAGCGGGCGATGACACGTCGGCCCTGCAGTGTGTGCTCAACTCTGATATTGAGAGAGTGCAGCTCTTGGAAGAAGAAGCTCGTCTTCTTTCACAGCAGGTCTTATTGGATTTTTCGAACTTTAAATGTATTATGGAAATGATTTTATAATACATGGGGTTGTCTCATTTCTAATGAAATGATGAATTTTAATGGAGATACAATAGAAACACCTGAATGATACATGACCTGAATGGTGATCTTACTCTTTCTTCATCATATTCCATCAATTAATTCATTGGACAGTGAGCTATGATTTTTTTTGGTATAAACAGGTCACTTCCCCATATACTTATTGTCCTTATTTTATTTTGGTGACATTTATTCGTTACCATTCTAGACCTGCCATTGTGGTTACTGTACTATCTTTTGAGTGTACTGAACTGTTTCTTCTCCTCTCAAAGAGGGATGCTGAAGCGGAAGCGACAACAAAGGACAATGGAGCAATCCATGGGGAGAATGGCCGAGATGCTGTCTCAGAGAGGCTCCAACAAATTTACAAAAGACTTGAAATGATTGATGCTTACTCTGCCGAATCTCGCGCAGCTTCCATTCTTGCGGTTTGTTCTCAAAGGGATCTGTTTTTTTTTCTTTGTCAATTTAATGCCTAAGCAAATTCTAGATAAGAGTAAAATGCAGCCCTCAATTTAGTTGGATAGTTTTTATTTACTTTTACTTTGGACATGAATTTACATCACTAAGGGAACTTTGTGTAGTAATGTGGATGGGATATGCTGCCACATGTTTATATGCTTTTTCTTTTTCTGTCAAAACTCGGGTTGTTTCCATGAATACTGTTAGTCGTAGCTGTGATATATTTACATCATACGAGCGTAAAGTTATTTTCTGGTTTGTAGAAGTAATTGGTGTGGCAGGGGCTTCCACCAAGAAAGTGTGGTGCCCCCTCATTTGTCCATATTTTGGATGATTAGGACCAAAAAATGTGCAAATACATACTCTTGTCCCCAAGATTAAGATTCTGACAAAGAAAAGAAAAAGGAAAAAAAGAACTCGGAGCCCTAAAAATGATCCATCTTGAAAGCCATCTTATGTGATCTGAACCATGCATTTCAGTGGACCCTAGTTGGGTGAGATTTGCAGGAGCCCTACTCTAACACCACCTTTTAAGTAATTAACATGGTCGTTTCTTAAAAAATTAACCTGGTCATAAATAAAGAAAAGAAGCACAAATATATCCTCCCAGCGGGCTGGTTACATAAAGGGTCTGGCTCCTCAATGACCCCTCACAAAGGCTATGCTCGGGGGCATGGAAGAGGCTTAGTTCAAAATGGCAATATTAGTACAGACAAATTAGTTTACATTCCCAAAAAAAAAACACAAAACAAAAGTATAGACAAATTAGTTTCAGAACAAAAAAAGGATATTGAATTAGGTTTTTAAAAGAACCTGTGGGTTGGCCACAAGACATGGGAGTCTGCCTTCCCAAGATTATACCAACTGGCCACAGATTCGGGGCACACAGTAGCAGAAGTAGTGACAAACAAGTTTGGACTCCTGTGTTCAGACATAATGAGCAGAGCATTGAGACAAATGGATTTGCTAAAGCTACTGAAGTCCTGTTTCAATTTAAATCATGGTTGACTGATTGATATGGTGTCCAGTGTTTTAGAAGTCGGCCTCTTAGTGTCTAGGTGGTGCCTTGAGGCTGGCCCTATTAAACGTGAATTTTTCAAAAAATCGGAGTTTTTTGAAAACCGTTTTAATCTGCGTGCTATTCAAAAGAGCGTAAAAAAAGTGCATTTTTTTTCATGAAGAAGTTTAAAACGCAATTTTTTGATATTTACAATAAATCGTTCCAAAAAAACTTTACTATTAATAACATCTGTTTTTTTTTTGTTGGAAAGTTTATTACCTTTTTCCTGTTTATAAAAGTTCATGTTTTATACCTTCAAAAAAAGTTCATTTACCTTTTTCCTGCTTTTATTTCTTTCCTGTTTTCTTTTTCTTTTTAATCCTAAAACGGGTTCATTGCATATGGCTGCTGATTTATTGTAGAAAATCACTGAATGCTCACAGAGATTTGTAGGCTTTATTGTATTGCAGCTTTATATTGTCTTGAACACTAGTTTATTTTTATTTTCTGAATTAAATCTCATTTTGTTTATGATTTATTTACTAGGTATTAATCCTTGTTTATAATGCTCTATATAAAGCTCCAATACACATAGAGAGAGAAAGAGAACCACTCATAGAGAGAAATTAGGGGAAAATAGATTAGGAAATTTATTTACCAGTTATCAATCACTGTTTATAATGCTCGATATCAAGCTCCAAGACAGAGAGAGAGAAAGATAACCACTGATAGAGAACCATTTTACAGAAATTAGGAGAAAATACAATAGGGAAAAACATAGAGATAATTATTAAAAATCCCCAAATTTAACATCTTAAAAAAAATTAGGGAATAATAGATTAGGGAAAAAAGAGAACCATATGATAGAGAACTTTCAAAGCACATATTCAACATTAACTATAAAAAATCCCCAAATTTAACATGGTTAAAAAATCCCCAAATTTAACATAGCTCAAAGAATATTACATTGAGGCAAAATAAATTAGGGAAAAAATTAGGGCTTTTCCCTAAATCTGATTCAACAATCCGTCAGCTTCAAAAAGACAGCACCATCTGAGTTCCATGCAGCGCACCCATCTGTTGTTCTTTACAAACAGGTTCACCATCTGCTTCCAAAGGCAATACCATCTGAAAAACCTCTGCATGTGCCTGCTCTTCAGTGCTCATCTCTGAGAGATCCGTGGCCCCCCTTCCCCCCTTCTCTCTTTCTCTGCATTCATTTCTCTCTCTCTATTTATTTCTCTACAACCACTTCTCTCTTCTCTCTCCCCGCTCCATTTTTTTTATTAAAAACTATAGCATTTTGGGCAAGTATAGAAAATGATACTTTGCTTTTTGCGTAAGTACAATATGTGTCATGAGTAAATGGGTAAGTACCTCAAAGAAACATGCACAACCTTTGGATTTGGAATTCATCAACATGAGCAAATAGTTAGTATGGTGCACACGCACAAGCTTTAAATTACATGACTAAATGGTTAGTATGGCACAAGCTTTGAATTTGGAATTCAAATTAACATGACTACATAGTAAGTATGGGGCATAGTTATGATAGTCAGTATGGTGCATAGTTTAGCCTAGTTAACCTATCCGTTTTTTTCACTTTGATTTTTTGAGCCTAGTCCGATATATTTGCGATACCTTTACATAAAGTATTTTTGCCGATCCATATTTTTTATCTGATTTTTTCTTCCGACTTTTTAAAATAAAAACAATTTATTTCCGATTTTATAGTGAGCTGATATATTGATACTCCCCGACTTGCTAGCTATGGGCTGGCCATGGCCTTAGGCACCCCTTCTAGGACTAGGCGGGTTCCTAGGGCAGGGGCCCTCTAGGTGACTGCCTATTTGGTCAAGGCGCTGCCTAGGCAGGTGCTTGTCTTCTTCTTCCTTTTCTTTTTCATCTCTCTCTCTTCATCGAACAAATAGATATAGATATTTACACACACACATATATGCATATCACATATATATATATATATATATACACACACACACACATATAGATATATATACATACATGCATACATACACGCATGCGTGCTTGCATGCGTTTATATAGACACAAATGCGCTACCTCCTCCTCCCTCTTTGTTGTCTTTGGTTGAGGCACCCTCCTAGGTTGCCAAGACACTGCCTAGGATAGAAGGCCAGGTGTCCTGGCAGCCTACGCTGTACCTTTTACATTTTGAAACACTGATGGTGCCCAACTCCTAAAGACACCGTCACAGTGCCTCTTTTTATGATAACCTATGGATGTATCTAATGAAGCCTCGACCTTTCATTATCTCCAAAAACAGGGGCATCCTTCTGTCCTTTGGGTGTGATTGTGTCTCTTTCTACATTGCAGCCGTGGTCAAACCCCCAAAAAAGAAAAAAAAAATCCCCCCCATTCCCACTCTTTGACAATCTACTATTGTGTATCTCTATCCAAGCTATCATTTGATTGGAAAGAAACTGTCAAATGTTCCAAGGAGCAACCGCCCAGACAACATCCCTGATCGATCACAACATGTTCATACTCGAGAGTCATCTCTTTGGTGATGACCTGCAAGGAACTTCATCATTTCTTGCCTATCATGATACAAAGTCAGCGGAAACCACTGTGTGGTTCACCACAAAAATTTAAAAATTCTCAAAATAGATGCCACGAGCACGAGGCGAAATCAAATTAAGGGAAATTTATCAAAATACTCATGAGAGATGCACTATTCAACATTTTATACATATAGTTTGATTTTAATTTTAAAATACCCACGAAAAGGCACGGCCATGAGTTGGAATAGGTGTAAATGTGTAAAATGCTAAATAACATTCCTCTCATGGGTATTTTGTTAAATAGCCCTCTAATTAAATTTGGATGGTAGTTCTGAAGGAAACCCAGTTCCCACAGGCACGGAGCATTCTTCCAAAACCACCATGGATTGATCCTCCTTGCATATTTAACCAACTGGCCATAGGGACTCATCACTCACAGAAACTCAAGCCCGCTTATTGGGGATCCAGTTGGCGAGTTGGGGAAATAATTTAATGAATAGAGGGAGACTTGACCAACATCATAGCCTAGGCTACCAAATCGGCTCAGGTCCCATGGAGATTCGAGCAAGTATTTGACAAAATATATAATCTATATGCCGGGATCAACATAACTTTTCGACACACTTGGAGAGGAAACACTGTGGTAGATGCTCTGGCCAATGAAGCAGTCTTACGTACTTCGATCTGCCTCATATAGGAAGGACCTTGTAGAAAAATTTCATGTTCCACAGGCATCCATTCCCTCTCTCAGCTTTCTTTGGTTTGGCCTTTCCTTTTCTGTGCCATCATTTTTTGAATAGAAAACAGAATATAGCCTTTTAATCTTTAGACCTGGAAGAACTAGAGTCTTGGGCATAGGCTCAATTTTGTAAACAGTGCAAAAAATTCCTTGTACATCAATTTTGAAATTAATGAAATTCAGTTACCATTTGAAACACAAGCACACCCACACACAAACATGTCCTGTTTAGATCTCGATTTGGATTGGCTTAAAAGTGGAAGATTTGCTTAAACTCTGAAAGCAATTGTCAAACACATTGTACTTATGTATCTTTTTTTTTTCTTAGAAGTCTCGAAACTTTTCCGGGGATTTGATGTCTTTTGCAGTTAAAAGCTGGTATTACTTTTCTTGGTTGTTAAATGAAAGTAATTTCTCAGGGGCTAAGTTTCACTCCAGAGATGCAACGTAAGCCAACTAGAGCTTTTTCTGGTGGTTGGCGAATGCGAATTGCTCTTGCCCGTGCCCTGTTTATTGAACCTGACTTGCTACTTCTTGATGAGCCTACAGTAAGATGTTGTTGACTTGTGTCTAAGGCTTTTATGCTGTTATTCAAATGTATATTATAATCCAAGAGTACAATAGACAATGGAGATACCATAGTTCACTGGGTCATCACCTTTCATTGGAGTAATGTGCAGGGTTGGAGAGATTATGGGACCACTAAATCTTTCCATCACCATCCATCATTCCAATAACTGTCTATTTTCCATATTTTATTGGGTTATTGTGCACTGTCCAAGCTCTTATTTCCTATAATAGTTCTTCTAAGATGTTAGTGAACTTTTCTTGATATTGCAGAACCATCTCGATCTACATGCCGTTCTATGGCTGGAGTCATATCTTCTGAAGTGGCCAAAAACATTCATAGTTGTGTCTCATGCTAGGGAGTTCCTGAATACGGTATATTGCATGTTTATTGACATATTCTAATCTTATTAGCAAGTACTGTCCAATTTATTGATGATGGCAATGGAGAGCGCGGGATAATACCTAAAGGACCATATCCTGTTCTGGTGGGTCCCACACTCCATCCCCATCCATCAGTTCAGTTGATGGCTAGTACCCCAATTACTTTTTGTATACTAGAGTCTGTTAGATTATCGTGTGCTTTAGCTTTCTTATTGCATGTTTATTTGTTTATTTTAAACTGAACCCATGGAATTTTTTGTTTCAGGTAGTCACAGATATTCTGCATTTGCATATGCAAAAATTGACTGCTTACAAAGGAGATTATGATACATTTGAGCGGACGAGGGAGGAACAGCTTAAGAATCAACAAAAGGCCTTCGAGTCGAATGAACGGAACAAGGCTCATATGCAGGTTCTGTTTTTCATTCTTTCTAGTTTGGAGGGAGGGAGGGAAGTAGGTATCGCCTGATAGAGAGAGAGAGAGAGAGAGAGAGAAAGAGAGGGGGGGGGGGAACATGTGCTTATAAATAGCTGTTTTCCTCACATACACACACGCACAGTGGTGAGAATAAAAGTTATTGGGGAAGATGTGCTGATTGTACTGGTTGGGAGTTAGTTGTAACAAAAGATAATGTTGTACACGCTTAACAAAAGGAATCTTTCAACTAGTTTTTCACGGATCTTTTGAGGCTGGTGTTGTTTCGGTAGTAATGTTTAAAGTGTTGGCATTATAGTTTTCGTGCGTTTAAAGGTTAATTTCTGAGATAAGTTTCATCTGTTCACTTGAACATGCTATCCTTGTTAAAGATTTGGATGGATGATATGTACTTTTTGTCTCACTTTGCAGGCTTTTATAGATAAGTTCCGCTATAATGCAAAACGAGCATCTCTTGTCCAATCGAGAATTAAGGTATGAATTGCTGCGCTTGTGCAAAGCGCGATTCTTGCTATAGTTAAAATTTGTGACTCAAATTAGTCAACTCTGAAAGACTACTCTCTTGAATCTTTAGGCACTGGACAGGATGGGTCATGTGGATGCTATTGTCAACGATCCAGGGTATTCTTCTTTCATGATATCCATATCTACTATCACTTTATGTTGTCGTGATCTGTCTCTTGCTTGAAATTTTTTTCTATTATTTAGGGATTCATTTTTGCTTTTATGTGCTTAAGAACGAATTTCATTATCTTATATGCAGTTACAAGTTTGAGTTTCCAACTCCAGATGATCGGCCAAGTGCACCAATAGTAAGCTTCAGGTTTGTTCCGACTGCTAACAATCTGTTTTTTTTCATTGGTCAATGGCTCAATATCCATGTGATGCTTTGGCATTTCTTCTCTTTTAAGTTATGGTTGGATGACCTCCTGATAGTGTTTATCTTCCTCACTGGGAAAAGTCATGATGTAAACAATATGCTGGTTTATTGTCACCCATTTGTTATTAGTTAAGAAAATTCTATTAACAATTAATCATTTCCCTTTTTTTGGTTGATTCTATCAAACATTGTTTTTATTATATTTCATTTACAGATTTGGAATCTCCCCAATCATTGACCACCCAAAGCCCTCCGTAAGTCATTTTAGGCATGATACAGTGTGCAAATCTTTTTCAAGATCATGTTTGTCCTTGGGTCTCATTGTATACAAATAGCCACTACAGTACCTATTGTCAAAAGTGTCATCTGAAGGTTACCTGCAAACCTTTTCATAGCCAATTTCATGTTTCAGTACATTTGTCAAGTTGTAAGTATTTTTGTTATTAAATGGGCCGATCATTGCTACCAAGATGATAGTCCTCTTGCATTCATGTTCTGCAATATTGTTCGATAGTGTTGCTACTTTTGCAATTTCGTTTTTTTCCCTGTTGAAGCAAATGTTTGCTAATGATTGCAATTGAATAAACATGCTTCTTTTGAATCACGTATTTGGAGTTCTTTTTTATTTTCTCTATAAACTATAATATATGTGAGCGTAGTGTCATTCTCTAGAGTAGGCGAGGAAGCTCCCTTAATACGTAATGTAACAGATTAGCCATGGAGAGTATCAATGGTTTTTAACGTGCGTCTTTTCATTGCAGTGATGCGTCATTTGGCTATCCTGGGGGCCCTCTCTTGTTTAAGAATTTGAATTTCGGTATAGATCTTGACAGCCGAATAGCAAGTAAGGATTAACCGAGTACCAACTGTGTTAATTCCGTTGTTTTTGTCAGTTGATGTTATATAGAAACTCTGAGGAGCTTAGCTGGCTAGGGACTTCACTTGGAAGGCAGAAATGGCAGCTGACTTTTTTTTTTCGTATTTATGTGCATCCTTTCCAAAATGTGATATATGTTTAGACAACTCTCTCTCTCTCTCCATATATGTGTGTGTTTGTACATGCTGAAGGTTTTTCTTTTTTGCATCCTATAATTTTCTTTTGTGAAATTGCTTTGCAGTGGTTGGACCGAATGGTATTGGCAAATCAACCATACTGAAATTAATATCAGGGGAACTTCAACCAAGCTCTGGCACTGTATTCCGTTCAGCCAAGGTACAGTCTTGAGCTTTTTATTCTTCTTATTTGTCAAAGCTTGTCATTTATTATGGTGCCTTCATAGGATGCTCCTGTGAACGTCAGTCCAATTCCTTCTAAAAATTGTTAGCATAGAATCAGCATCATTACATGCTGTGCCCTGCCCTCACATTGAGCATACAAAGGCGAAACACACACACACGAGATAATGGCAAATCCACCTTGGAGTATAATAATATATAATAATATTGTTATAAAAAAGGAATTCTTTTATGTTTACATAAAAAAAACCTTGCAGCGTCATAAAATGAGAAGTAACCAAATTACCCATAGTTTACTATACCTCCTTTCTGAGTTCATTCAAAGGGACAGAAAAGAATGAAAAAACACCCTCTACTTATGATGGAGTTAACAAAATTATAGGCATGTTACATGGAGCACAACCATTTCCTTCAATGGACCAGAATGAGACTTATCTTTAAATTTCTTAATGGCATAAATAGAAATGACTCTATGTTTTCAGAATTAGCCTTTTTCATGGATTCATTATGACATTAGCAATAACTCTTTTCAGATTTGTTTTTACATTTAACAGGAACTCCTGGAACCTTCGGCTTATACCTAGTTAACGAGGTCTATATGTTTGAGACAAGTGGGAGTTAGTCTGATGTGGTTTACTTTCTTGTAGGTTCGAATGGCCGTGTTCAGCCAACACCATGTTGATGGGCTTGACTTATCTTCAAATCCCTTGTTATATATGATGCGTTGCTACCCGGTGAGTCTGTGGGTTTGTGATTTGCATCATTTTTCTTCCTTCAATTTTCTGAAAGGGACATCTACTGTCACCCTATGAATCTGGGAAAAACCATAGTCCATTCAGGTCGTCACCTTCCAATGCAATGGACAGTGATTGAGAGAGAAGACAGAGTGTGATCTATTGTTGGGGCCATGTCCTGTTCTAGTGAGGCCCCTTTCTTCAACACCACTCATCATTTCATTGGACAGTGATGATCTCGATGCATTATGTTTTTCCACAGTTCATGGGATTATGGTATACTTTCTCTTTCTGAAATGCTTTTTTCAAAATACATGCCAGTTTCTCTTGCATCTGAGGTTTTGAAATTATCAGTATACTAACAAATGCTGTGTTGAGTAATACATTTGGCTTTGTTTTTCCTTCTGTTTAATACCATTTTCTCTGTGCTTCTTTTCTAACACAATCTAAAACTTTTAGGTTTCTGTTGTAATTGCTCTTTTAGTCAATTTTCTCAAATTGTAATGAGATCAACCAAAGTTCTTGAGAAACTATGCCAGCAAGAAATTCTCGAAAACCAGATTGTGTTATTACTGTCTGTCACAATGTGCAATCCCTTTTGACAGATCATATTACTTTTTATTTTTATAGCTTAATTTATACCTCCTCTATATTAATTATGCTTAGATGGATGCTGTATATAACCAAGATTCACGACTTCTCATTGTGGTTTGCCTCCATTACTCACCATCACCAGTAATTACCAGTTACAAAACTGGGTTTTTTCCGGACATATCTCAAAAAGTATTGCGCTCTAACATCCTGTGTGACTATCATCTATTTAATTATTATGCTCTGTTCATATTTTAATACTTGAAGTTAAGAAAAGAATGAGTGATTGTTATGCCTGAGAAATTATGTCCAATAATATTGCAGATACATGTTACATGTAGTTTGTCCTTTCTTCTGTTATTTTATATGCTATTTTCTCGTGTGAATATTCAAAGAGTGTTTAGTTAGTTAATTTGAATATGCCTTGGGAAATATGATGTTACCGGCTTTTGTTCGCCGGGAACTTGAGACCCAGGACTGATGCTGACTCTTGGAACGTTCAGGGAGTACCCGAGCAAAAGCTCAGGGCTCACTTGGGGTCATTTGGGGTCACTGGCAATCTTGCACTTCAACCTATGTACACATTGTCAGGTAACCTGTCACCTTAAAAATTCATTTAATATTATCCCTTCATATTTTCATTTACATTCAATTTTGTCATGGAATTGATTGCAATGAGTCCTAATAGTTCTATAAATAACGGGAAAATGTCTTTATTTTTTATTTTGAATGATACAGGGGGTCAAAAGAGCAGGGTTGCATTCTCAAAGATAACCTTTAAGAAACCACACATCATTTTACTTGATGAGCCATCAAATCACCTGGTAAGTTTATCGAAAATATCATTTTAGATAGCTAGCTTTTTGAGATCTTTTGCAGCTATCTTTACTATTTTCTCGATTAATCATATTATCATGCTTGGTTGTGGTATTAAGTTAGTTGACTATTATTGAAAAAAAAAAAAAAAATGAAGTTGCCTCTGCTCAACAAATTTGAATTTTGGGCTGTTGGATTACTTCCTCAATATTCTATTGAAGTCTGCATGTCATATAAATATAAGGACATTATTAGTCGACGTTGATGATATTAATGTTAGTATAGGTGGTAGAAAACAAATTTACCAAAGTTGCAAAGACATCATTATCATCATTGTCAAAGCCTTTTCCCAACTAATTGGGATCGGCTACACGAATCCTAGTCCGCCATTCTACTCTATTAAGGCTGTATCCTCAATGAGGCTGTAAGTTCCCATATCTTTTCAACCTACTTCCAACTATGTCCTTTTGGGCCTACTCCTTGCCCTTTTTGAGCCTGCCACTTGAACTAACTTGCACCTCCTGACAGGTGTTGTATTAGGTTTGTGCCACATGGCCCAACCCACCTAAGTCTTCTCTCTTATCTTATCTCCTATTGATGCTACATTTAAATTTTCTCTAATGTATTTTCCCTAAAGTAGCAAAAATCCCGGAGCATGGGATATTACATAATTTTATAATAAAAGAAAACAACATTAACATGTCTTTGAATTTTTAGGATTTGGATGCTGTTGAAGCACTCATACAAGGTCTTGTTCTTTTCGAAGGAGGTGTACTTATGGTATGATGAATCTCTCTCTCTCTATATATATCTCTCTCTCTCAAAAACAAGATCTGGATGATGCTGTGCCTTTTCTGTTTTTGTGCTCTCAGGTTAGCCATGATGAGCATCTGATATCTGGATCCGTGGGTGAGCTGTGGGTTGTGTCTGAGGGCAGGATCGCTCCTTTTCCTGGGACATTTCATGATTACAAGAAGATTGTGAAATCTTCTTAAGTCTTCCATAATGCAAGGGTTTCCAGATTTATTTTCAGGTATATGGGCATTTGATCATTTGCCAGATTTTCATTTTCTTCCGGTAGTGGGTCTGTGTGTGTGTTTTTATACCTTTGGTGAGTTGGGTTCATCCCTCATGCTTGATGTGATATGTAGAGCTACAATTTTACCATTTTTACATCCATGATTACTGCTTATATGCGATCTTTGAGTTCGTATCTAAATGTGAAACTATCCATCCCTTCAATCAGGGGATTTATCAATGGAAAATTGAGGCATAATTCAATCCAGCTCTGATAAATTGGTTAGTCTATTGTATGTTTATTTTTTTTTTCCATCTTTTTTTTTTTTCGGACTGATTGTACATTTTGCCTCCTCAAATTGGAAAATGGAGAAGTAGGTGCATTTAAATGAGGTATTTATTTGGGGTATGATCTTCCTCTCTCTAAAGCTTTGTTTGGGGTTTTGAATTGCCCAGCAACTGTACTGATCTGGATGGGCTAAACTGGTGAGAACTTTGTTAAAATAAGGACATCAGCAGATCTCCCACCCACAGAATCTGATAGGGATTGGGAATGCAATTCTCTATCAAGATTGATGGGTTCTAAATGCTCTAAATCATGTAGCCACTTAATTAAGTGGCCAAGAATTTCCTTAAGCTAAATTTATGGATTTAGCAATGTGTAATTTGGGGCTTTAAAGTGGGACTTAAGTGAAGAATGTTGAAAATGGATTAGCAGTGTGTAATTTGGGGCTTTAATGTGAGATTTAAGTGAAGAATGTTGAGAATGGATGTGGAGATGGTCTTAAGAGTATTTCGTTTTAGGGATTGCATACAATGAAACCATTTACTTTTAGTACGAGGTCACAATTATTCTTAGCTATTGGATGTGATATTTAATGGATTGAAGTTTGTCACGACATTCATTTGGATGTGTGCCTAGTCAATGATGCATTCTTAACCACTCGATTTTACGATCGATAGTAGCTATGGACCTTGTGCCAAAAAGTAAATGGGTTCATTGTGTACATTTCCTGAATGGGAGAGGTGATAATATAGAAAGAAAGATTCTAGGACAAAGGTATGCTTGAATCTTGTACTCTCTTCTCATGGCATTTTAGTTCAATTTTATTTCCTTTTCTCACATTCTTTTGGAATTGAAATGGGAAAATGCCGTGAGTTCCCCAGACATTTCATTTCAGTTGCTATTTCACTGTACCAAATTTTGAAGGGAAATTAGTGTTTGGGTAACTTGTGGAACATTCTTTCTCTGGTTTTTTGAAGAAAACTTTACACAAAAAATTACCAATACACAAACTTTGAAGAAAATTACAAAAAAGCTTTACCTATATACCAATTTCTAGAGGGGAATTAACAAAAAAATCCGTTTTTATTTTCGAAATGTGAAAACAATCCAATATATTTTAGAGGAATTTTCAGAAATGGCTCTTTTTTTTTTGATAAGCATAAAAAGTACTCAAATTCTTTAAAAAATGTGTCCAAACCTATTGTATAACTTTCCATAAATATTTTTTTTTACTGAAAATGCTTTTTACCGTTCTATTAGAACTGTGATAGTGCGTTAAATAATAATAGTACTATCAATACTGTGATGTTCCAAAGAACTTTGAATTATCATTGCATTAATAGTATGGTTAAGGTTGGTGGGACATAATGGTTCTAATAGAACCGTGAATGGGTTTTCCGTAAATTTTTTTTATAAAAAGTTAAAAGAATAGGTGAGAAGTAGTTTTTAAAGAAGGGAAAAGTTTTAATAAGGTTGCAACCTAAATGTAGAATCACATATGCACTCAAAAATCCATTGGAAATATTGTTTTAATGTTGAAAAAACCCTCTAATTGATCATCTCGACATCGAGATGTATGAATATGACAAAAAAAGTTTTTGAATATCGGAAATGGTGCTTCTTGCAAAACATTATCTTCACCATCTATTTTCAAGATTTTCATATATTTATAGGTCTATTTTATTTTAATCATTTTTTGATTTTAAATTTTTTTAATTAGATATAAAAATAGATTTTAAAATAATACTAAGATTTTTTTACCATAAAATTACATGTTATGATAAATTTTTAAGGTTTGCTTGGATTGTTTAAGATTGCAACCTTATAGAAATCGCACACTTTAAAGAATTGGGATATTTTTTAAAAGGATTGTATACAGCAAGTCTATTTATGTTTTGTGAAGGGCGATCACAATCACTTTTTGCCATTGAGTGTGAAATCTAATAAATGAAAGGGTGATATTTGAAAAACATTACTTTGGACTTTGTCCACAAACAATGATACATCCTTACTCACTAATTTCAATCTAATGGTTAATGATGATTGTGATTTTGTTGTAT
>NW_006494916.1:8153857-8179291 GCF_000471905.2 Amborella trichopoda | reverse complement strand
ATTGAATATTATATTTTAATTTTGTTTTTTCTATCTTTTCAATTAAGCTTGAATTTTGAGCATCTGTACTTGTCACTATAGTACACTAGTAAAAACTATCAAACTATAATTAAGTTAAATAAAATGTTTGAACCACCCCTATATGTCAATATTTTAGGGGAAGTTTTGTTATTTTATATATTTTTAAAATATTTTTAGGTATTTTTGACCCATGTGAGATGGTGAGAGGTGCCGACTCTTAAATTTGAGCTGAATGCAATGAATAGAAAAGAAAACAAAATTAAAGTATGATGAACGTTCTTAAAAAGGGGTACTTGAGAGTAAAATATAAAATACACATGTTTTGATCATAAAATGATTTTTTTTTGGGGGTAAATTTGCCATTTCCTATTTGAACGTGTCTGCGGAAAACTAAGCTATATATTTCTAAAATTCCTCTATAGGAATAAATTTGCACAATTCATTAGCTCCCTCAGGCTTAAGAGATTTTTCTTAATTTGAAATTTGAATCAGGCTTAAGAGATTTTTCTTAATTTGAAATTTGAATTCTACTTTAGAATCACTATACGAGTATTTAAAAAAAACAAAAAAAAAAACAGATTTTAAGTTCCAAAACACTTGGATCTGATCGTCTAAAAATTAGATGGTTTGTATTATATTTTAGGTACTTTTTGAGGCACATATAGAGTGTGTATGCCTTTTTCTTCTGAAGTTGGTCCCTAAGATGAGTTGAGCAGGTTAGACCCCCAGATATAGGTTCAAGTACCCTTAAACAGGGTTTCAACTAAGAAAGTGAATGTACAATCTCCCCCATAAGCATATAATCCATTTTGGTAAAAGTTAATTTTTATTGAGTCCAACACACACACTCTCTCTCTCACTAAGTGAGATCAAGATGTTAAAAGTAATTCTTGCAGTGTTTGCCATTACAATTGATTGAGAGATTTTAAAAAAATTACAAAGGGTTTTTTTCCAAAAATCTCAAAAGGTTTACTTAGGGTTTTCTATATGATTAAAGATGTTCTCCAATAAAGTTGGAAATAAGTGATTCTTTTAAGAAGGAGAGGAAGAAGAAGATTGTTCCCATAGTGGTAACTTTGTGTTTTTCTATTTTTTCTTGTTCCTAAATCCTCAAGTTAGGAATAACAGTAATTATTTTTTCTACATAGTAGATTTCATCTGTGGTGGCTTCTGGTTTTTTTTTTTTGAAGTGTTTTTCACGTAAATCTTGGTGTTTGGTTTATTTCTAATTTCTTGCAAATTTGTATGTTTTCATTTTCTGATATTTGATAAATTTTCTTTGATTCACACATAGTCGGGAAGCCACAACTTCCCAACAGAACTTATTATAACTGAATTTGGCTATTGAATCAAGACCAACTGCCTCATCTATTATTGAAGTTATATATTACATTATACTATTGCAAGAAAATTGGCTTTTGGGTTACTCTCTTATTATAGCATTCATTTGCAAGATCTTACATAATTTCATTTTTTTTTAAGAGAGTGTTTTTAAAAAATTTGTTAAGAGAGGGAAATGAGAATAAATTTAGTAAAAGAAAAACAAGACAAAAACTACGAAGTGGTAGAGCTCAAAGGACCAGCCGTATCTATGAAAACCAAATACAAGCAAAGCATAGATATAGGCCACAAGTAGCCATTGTTATAACAAGAGAGCCAATGTTGCAAAAATAGTGTCATTGTTGTAACATGAGAGCCACACAGATTATCACATAACTCTTTGGCTCAACAAACCACAAAGAGTTCAAATATCATTGTACCAGGAAAAGGTTTGGGCCATGTTTGGATGTCCATTATTTTAGCAATCAGTAAGTGGCTTTTCATAGCAGGGGGTGTGCCAGCTTGGCAAACTGCTGTTCACATGCGCAACTTTAGGAATGAATCTAATTCCCAAAATATTGAGTTGATTAAAAAAAAAAAAACCAATTCTTTTACTATTGGTGGTAAAAAAAATAAAAATATTGTTACAAATATTTGTGGCAACACGATAGCCTATTTTCACAGTTTTTCCATAATGGTAGGTAAATATAAGGTAGGGATCATTATCATGGTCAAATCGTTTTCCCAACTAATTAGGATAAGCTAAAAATAAAGCTGAGATGATTTCAAAACAAAAAAAAAAAAAAAAAAAGAAAAAAGAAAAAAGAAAAAAGAAAAAAGAAAAAAGAAAAAAGAAAAAAGAAGAAAGCTGGAAGGGCTACCAAAACCTCCAAACAACGCCTCATGCTTGGGACAAATATATGAACACGATAATTATTGAAGAAAGTATAGGACATGACTATTTACCTATCTGTCAAATATGAGATCAAGTGGCTAGCTATTGCCGTTGTGCACAATGCTTAATAAAATTTTCTCGAATTTTGTGACTTGTTTTGTGTGAAGATTTCAAATCTAGTTGCTAAAGATAATTATAACCTACTTGTACTAAAATTAAATGGTCTCCTAATATATATTCCCTTATTTTTTATACCTCATGTCGTTTCAAAAATACAACGAAAAGTGTACTATCATTGTGAAACTGCAGTAAAAGTTATCAAACGCCGCTTAAAGGTGTTTTCATTTTATGCAAGAGGGAGCTGTCAAAGACACCTCTTCCTCATACTTTGGAAGCTGCCACTTCATAATGTTGCACTTCTCGTAAGCAAATGCGGGAAGCACTACAGATGTGGAATCCATAGCTTCCAAGGAACAAGAACCCTAAGGTTGTGTTCTTTCCGTGGAAGCTTCAGCTTCCACAAACTATAGCATTCCTGCAATTATTAAGCAGAGTGGACGGGCTGATTGGAAGCTGCAGCTTCCCAGCGTTAAAAAATAAAATCAATTGAGGCTGTCATTTAGAGGCCGTCAATTTCGTGGTAACTCATGGAAGTGGCAGCCTCCTCTTCGACAAAACAAACACATCCAGAGAGTTTGAAGGTATGTGAATATAGACACAAACTATAATCAATTTTAATTCTCTTTCTCAACAAACCTAACATGAAAACTAAATTAAAATTTACATTCTACACCCTACCTCCATCCAAGGTGTCAAAAAGCCCCCCACCTTTAGAACTCCTACAGGTGGCCCCAACACCTCCTATTTATCCCGCATCCAATGCGCTTTATACTCTTGTCAGCTCTTATATTAAAAAGAAAACAACACTAGATGTCATAATTATTATTTACCATTAGATGTGAAATCCAATAGTTGGAGATGTGTCATTGATTGTGCAAAACTTCTAAAAGCATTTTGAAAATTGTGACACGCTTCAATCTATTGGATTTTACATCTAATGGCTAAGAGTAGTAGTGACCTCCTTGCAACGAAAATAAATACTTTTGTTGTTCATAAACCTTTATCTTTGGTACAAGGTGGTCACAATTAATCTTTGACTATCAAATGTGAAATTAGATGGCTACATTTATTTCATTGACCAAGCTCAAATTCTAAAAGAGATTCTCTTGAATTTTGTAATACATACAAGCTATCAGATTTCACATTGGATGGTTGTAAGTAATTGTAACCTCTTTGTATCAAAGATAAATGGTCTCAGTGCATACAATCCCTTAATGTATCGACTTGCATATATTAGGAAGGAAAAGTTTCATGGGAAAGTCAGTGGACACATGCGTCCCCTGACCCATGAACGTCCATCTTTAAGATGGACATTAAGAAAGGGGCATCTGACCAAACTATGAAATTGATGGTGCAAAAAAATTTAAAAAAAAAAAAAAGCTTTTGAATTTTAAGTTTTATTATTATTCATATTTATGAATAACTTGAATCCAAAACCTGTCTTTAAGATGGATTTTAGAGGTGCCGCGCATGTGCATGAGTGAGTCATTTCACTCATAGAAACCATACCAATATATTATTTACTATGCAACAAACTTTTATTGAGATTCATAAATTTGAATTTATTATACACTAAATAAATAAATAAAAAAGTTGAAAAAGATAATCAAGTAAATATTTGAACAATGCTCAATTCCATACTAGTGTAGAGCAATCAAACATCCTTCACAAAACAAATAAGAATTATTCAATTTATAATTAGGTAAATTACAATTTGAAAGTTATAATGAATTTCAAGTTTTTAGAAAGTTGTAGTGAATTTCAAGTTTTTTTGAATCAAATGGTTCCTAGAATAATATACAAATATTATCTAATTTACCTGCTTTAACTACATATCCATTATGAATTACTTGCAATGGGTTTCTCATTTGCTTTATTGAGATTTTTAGAGCTATTTTGAGATAAATAAAATAGGCAATTTTGCTTTTATGCAATGTACAAATTATTTCATTTTAACAATATATTGTCAGGGTTATTATCGAAAATAAAACATATCACATCAAAATTATGTCAATTTTAACTAGTGGAATTTAATTTAGAGGTGCATAATAGAAAGCATCCGAAAATTAGAAATGTTGAGGATGAAAAGGTTGGGCCATTTTTCAGGGTTTAATATTGCTAACTCTAGTATTGTAGTCTCCCACCTACAATATGCTGATGATACTTTGATTTTTTGTGATGCTAATCCTCTTCATATGAGGAATATTGCCAGGTTTCTAGAGGTTTGCGAGGTTACTATTGGGTTTAAAGTAAATTTTAACAAATCTTTCATGGTTGGTATTAACTGTTTTAAGGCACTGACTGCTTCCTCGGCTAGTGCTATTGCATGTAAAGTGGGGTCGCTTTTCTGGGGTTACTTATTTCTGATTCAAGGCTGACCATTGCTATTTGGGACAAGGTATTAGAGAGAATCCAATTCAAATTGGACTTGTGGAAGAATAAGCATCTGTCGTTGGGGGGGAGGGTGACTTTACTTAGGTCATGTCTGTCCAATCTTCTGGTTTATCAGATGTCTCTGATTAACATACCGGCCTCAGTTGCAAGAAATATAGAAAAAATGAATAGAGATTTTCTTTAGGGTTCGCATGGGAATTTGAGAAAATGTTTTCTCCTTAGATGGGAGAGAGTTTGTACCCTAAAGAAAGAGGGCGGCTTGGGGATTAGACGTATTAGATTTGTCAATCAAGCTCTCTTATGCAAGTGGTGGTGGCGGAGTATTCATTTTAATGATCATTTATGGTACCAAGTCCTTCTCTCTAAGTATGGTTTGGATAGATCTGAGCTTTGGTTAGGTGGAGGTAGTGGTAGAAATATCTCTAAGATGTGGAGGTCTATTGCTAATTGTAGGCCTATGATTTCAGGTTACTTCAAATGGAATGTAGGCTGTAGAGATAAAGTCTCTTTTTGGCATCATAAGTGGGTGGGCGAGTTTAATCTTAAATCATTATTTCCTGAGCTTTTTGGGATAGTTTCGAGACCAAATAAGAAAGTTAGCGAGGCAGTTGAGCTGAGCGGTGTTAATATGTCTTAAGATACTTTTCTGGGTTATAATCGGTTGAATAATGAGTTACTCTCCCAATGGTGTGCTCTGATGAACTTTTGGATAAAGTATATATTTCGCCGAATGCAGAGGATGAAATGGTATGGGAGATCGAATGTGATGGTGTTTTCTCCGTTAAGCCTTGCTACAATCTCCTATTTCATGATAGGTGGCGGTGGTCTTGCCCCCCGATTACTTAGGTTTGGGAATGGCCGATACCTCACAAGGTTTAGGTCTTTATTTGGTTGACTGCATTGAACATGATTTTGACAACTGACACTTTAATCAAAAGGGGCAAGATTCTACCCAATGTGTGCTTATTGTGTAAAGCTGATGGTGAGTCGGTTGCATATCTTTTTATTCATTATCCTTTTACGGTACGCATTTGGTATTGGTTGATTGGTGTGCTTATATAAATTTCGTTCTTCCTCAACATGCGGAGGGGATTGTTACTCAATTGTCTTTACCTCACTTGCCAAAAGTTGGTAATGTTATTTAGAAGATAGCGAAAAGAGCCATTTTGCGGGAAGTCTGGAAAGAGAGAAATAGAAGGACATTTGAATGGTTTTTCTTCCCATGGACAGATTAATTCACTCTATTAAAGTCACAATTTGGTCTTGGCTATCCGTGAATGAGGCTGGTTGGGGCATTTCGAAGGTGGATGTGATGGCAAATTTATATAACCTTTTTCTTATGGGTATTGCTAGTAATAGACCAAAATGTTGTTGGTCAGTGCCCCCTATTGGTATTCTGAAACTTAATTTTGATGGCAGTTCTTTGGGCAATCTTGGTTTAACAGGTTATGGTGGGGTCCTGAGGGATAGCTCTGGTAAAATCCATTTTTCTTATGCGGGTCATTTAGGTTGTGGAATTGTAAATTTTGTCGAGCTTAGTGTGTTGTTCTACGGCTTAAAGATCTTTATTGATAAAAATTGTGGCAGCAATTATGTGATAGAGGGTGATCCGTGGAATGTGATTAAATGGTGTAAGAAAGAACAACGCATTCCTTGGGAGCTTCGGTTTTTATGGTTGCGGATTATGGATCTATCTTCCTCTCTGATTGTTTCTTTCTTTCATGTGTACCGAGAAGCTAATACTGTGGCGGAAAAACTAGCTCAAAGCGATATTTTTTTATCTGATCTTATTGTTGCTAATGATGTAACCTCTTTTCCGTAGTTTGAATAAAATTAGTAATATTTGTCAAAAAATAAAAATAGAAAGAGAAAAAAAGTAGGATGGTTGTGAATGTGTCATTGACTAAACTTAGAAGAGAGGGAGAGAGAGAAAGTCCAAAAACGAAAGAGAGAGAAGGGGCTACATCCAGAAAAAGAAAGAGAATATATTTTTTTTAAGGTATTTCAACAAGGAAGACAACCACTACCTATTTTTTTTAAAGTAAATGAAAAATTGTTTTATGCGGGCTGAACTTCATTTTTACATATGCGGTCCAAAAAGTGTAAAGCATCCATCTTAAAGATGGATGCAAGTAAGTGTTCTATCTTAAAACAATGAAAATTAACGGTCTAAATGTTTTCTTACTCAAATTATTATTTCTAATTTTTGAAATTTATTTATTTATTCTTATTCATGATCTCCATGCTATAGATTACATGTCTTTAAAAATTAAGTCTTAATTTCAATTTTAATTTTAGTTTTCCTACAAACAAAAAACTAAAAAAAAAATAAATCGTTCCAAGGATGGAATTATAGGACCGAGGGGCAATTTTGGGGAAAAAAATGTGGTTGACCGACATCTGTAATTTTAATCTATAAACGCAGTATTTTGTATTTTAGAAAAAATTTTAGGGTACATACGTAAATCACTCTTTATTTTAGTTGTCATAAATAAGTACAAACTGGAAAAGTATTTAAAGAAAGAGATAGTAAACAATGAGACTATCAACATTTGATACAAGTAGGCACAATTACTTATAACCATTCGATGTGAAATTTGATAGTTTGGATATGTCACAACGGAAAAAATTTCTTTTTGAAGTTTGAGTTTGGCCAATGGAATAAATGCATTTAACTAATTTCGCATCTAATGATCAAGATCAATTGCGCCCACCTTTTACCTCAGATAAATGGTCTCATGTATACTTTTTCATAAGGAAATTAATCTTGTCTATCGAATTTTAAATTGGATGTCAATGATTAAACTCAAAGTTAAATAAAAATCTAATTCGAGTTAATTGACTTTTAAGAGCTAACAATAATTGTGCTCAGAAAGATAAATAACCTCTGAGGAACGTTGCAGTATGTTGATTGATGACTGGTAGCTAGAAATCAAGGATTCTCTTGCGAGAGAGATCAAGTAGCTAGAAATCAAGGAGTCTCAAATGCCTGGGCCTTCCTGAGACTTGTTTTTGCTTGGTAGTTGCTGCCAGCTGATAGAGAGAGAGGGGAATTCTTTGAGAGATAGTTGGCACAGGTTTATGCGGGCTGAGATTTTGAATTTTGTGGTGAGTTGCAGGGAGAGGTTTGCTATCTCTGAAAGCGTCTTTCACCGATGTGGCCAATGTTCTTCTTAACTGGAATGTATGTACCCTCTCATCTCAAATCACAGAAACAAAAAAATTGAAGTGCAAATCCTAACTGTTTTTTTTCATTTTTGTCTACAAGGCTGTTTTGGCCGGATTTCACCTCTGTTTCACCTTTTGTAGCATTTTTTTTTGAGGCAAAATCAGCCATGGGAGCTGCGATATTATCGAAAACCTTAACTGAGATTCTTATTCCGATGGCTGCAGTTATCGGATTAGATCTCTCTAATTCAGTGGCTTCTTGTTGCTCGTGTTAAGCTATCCCGTGAAAGGCAGGCGTCTGCTCCTTCAAGTAAGAGCAAGAATGGATATACTGATTTCTTGATTGAAGAGGAAGAGGAAGAGGGCTTGAATGATCACAGATTTATAATTTTTCCATTGATGACTGTTCTTCATGGCATAACTTTTCTTGCGATAACGTTACGTTCGTCGTAGTTTCTCTGTATATTTTTTCCCACTTACTTGCCAATTTTGAGAAAGGGCTTGAGATGGTGGTGGTAGCACCATTTGAGCCTTATCTCCATCTCTAGGTTTTCTAAAACCAAGAGGCCTGTATTCCCTACTGATATACCAAACAAAAAAAACTCGAAAAGAAAGTAGTAGTCACTTGTCAGTATTTTAATGGCCAGACAAGAGAGCAACTTAAGAAAATATTAATAAAAACACCATTACAGTGAACCCGCCATCTTTTCTCTCCATACCATACGTGCAGCAAGTATGGTTTGAGAGAGAGAGAATGGGATTCCAAGTATAGCAGCAAGCTGCTACTTTCTCTAGCAACACATGCAAAATGATCTCCCCCCACTCTCTCTGTCTACAAAAAACACGTGAAAGAGCTAAAGAATCTCTCACATTACACAAGAAATTCTTTCATAATATGCGTTGAATTGGCCGATATTGGGATTTACATATAGACCTTAAATTTTTTTCTAAAATTTAAAATTTTTTATTTATAACAAAAAAAATTACAAAAAAGGTCGGTCTACCGGTTTTGTTTTAGTTTTTTCAAAATCACCCCTTGGTCTAAGGATGGAATCTTTGGCCCAAATTTTAATCTTAGTTTTTTTTTTTTAGTTTTTTTTGTTAGTAGGATAGTGCCCAACCTTTAGGATAGTGCCCTACTATCGAAAAAACAAAAAATAAAATTTGGTATGAAAATGTCTTCAGACCAAGGGACAATTTTGAAAAAAAAGCAGTTTAACCGACCTTTTGTATAATTTCCATCTATAAATGGAGCATTTCATATTTTAAGAAAAAATTAAGGTCCGTATATAAATCATACTATAATTTGTAGTCTCTTGCCAAGAGTGAGTAGGCAAATTTGCATCCATATGTCCTTTTTGTTGGATATGGTGATATCCAAAATCATCTACATAAGGAAATCTTGAGATTGTGATTGATATCGATAAGTTTCTTAAAAGAAATAGAAATCTAAAAAGATTAAGATTTTGGGATATAGCTCTTGCTTCTTGAGATATATGTAACATCGATATGAAGTTTTCTATTTGATATGGATTCTTAATATTATATAAAGGGTGTGGTTTTTATAAGGTTGCAACCTTAAACAATCCAATTAAAGCGCACCTCCAAATGTTATCATAACATGTAATTTTGGTGCAAAAAATTCTTAGGATTATTTCAAAATCTATTTTCATATCTAATTATAAAATTTTGAATTTCAAAAATCGTTAAAATCAAATAAATCTATAAACATATGAAAATCTTAAAAATGGACGGTCTAGATAATGTGTCGCAAGATGCGTCATTTTTAGGACTCAAAATCTCTTTTTTTTTTATATATTCACATAACTCGTTGTCGAGACGATCAATTAGAGGGTTTTTCAACATTATAACAATATTTTCTGATGGAGTTTTTAGGTGCATATGTAATTCTACATTTTAAAGTTGCAACCTTATATAACCTTTTTTCTTTTATAAATACGATGAGAGTACAGAGAATATGTGCACCCTATTTGATTCACTATATGGGAAATGTGAGTTCCTCTAGAGAGAAAGGCAATGGCTTCTTGTACATGTGTGACAACGTCATTACGTGCCTCCTTTAGATTGAGATGCTGGTATTATAGAGAAGCGGTTCCCATGAATATTATGGGTGGTTTCTTCTTTTAGTGAGAGCTTTAAATGTTCTCCTCTTGGACAATTGTTTAGTTGTGAACTAGAGATGATCTCTTATTAGACAGTGGTTTAGCTGTAGAATAGAGATGAGAGAGCGGGTCTAAAAGGGTTTGCTCGACTAGGTTTTGTCGAGGGGTAGAGTGGTAACTCTATGTCTCAAAATATATGATGTAACTTTCATGGATATAGCGAATTTCAGTTTATCATGCCCGTAGATGTAGCCCTTTTGAGGTGAACTATATAAATCTTTGTGTTTTCGTGGTGTATGTGTCTCATGCTTTATTTCTCGTATTATGGCTCGTGCTCTCTACTATTTTGTTTCTAGCTGTATTATGGCTGGTGCTCTTTCTTATTCACGATTTTGGTGGGATCCAACTTTTGGGATTCATGTTTCCGCATTTAAGAGGGTTTTTAAATTCTAACAAGTAGTGTCAGGGTACATGATTTAGTACAAAGCTAGTGTTTATGCATTTGGTTGAAGAAAAGTATATGACAGTATGCGAGCATTTTATTTGAGGTGGAGAAATATGATGGCAAGCATAATCTTTCCAACAAGAATGATGAAAGAATTTATTTAATAAAAGATGATAAATTCATAAAGCCATCTATTGGAAGTTGGCATGGTGAGCTGGTAATTTTGATATCAAGGTGAAGATTGTTGAATATGGTGATATTCAAAATCACTCACATAAGAAAATCTCATATTATGTGGGATTGAAATTGATATTGATAAGTTTACTAAAAGAAATAAAAATCCAAAAAGATTAAGACTCTAGGATATATCTCGTGCTTCTTGATACACATGTAATATCGACAATAAGTTTCTTATTTGATGTGGATTCTAAATCTTATTTATATGGGATGAAAGTGCAGATAATATCTGTGCTATATTTGGGTTACCATATGGGTTCTTATTTGATATGGATTCACACACACACACATATATATATATATATATATATAATGAATGTGTAAAGAATATGTGTGTCATATTTGGATCATCATATGGGAAAAATGATTTCCTCTAGAGAGAGAGGCAATATCTCTTGTACATGAGAGGCAAAGCCTCCCCTTCAGAGAAAAGAAAGCTTCATATGGAGAGAAACACCAAGATATACCTCCTATAAATTGAGAGGTTGGTTTCCCATTAATATTTTCAATGATTTCCCCTTTTAGTGACAGAAAATCTCAATTGCTCTCCTGGACCGTAGAATAGAGATGAGATACCTAGCCCTAGAATAAAGATGAGATAGCGGGCCTAAAAGAATTTGCTTGATTGAGTTTAGTTGAGAGGTAGAGATACAAGTCTATGTTCTAAAATCTATGATATAACTTTTATAGTTATATTGAATTTCAAGTTTTTTTTGCCTGTGGATATAGCCCTCACGTAAATCTTTGTGTTCTTGTAGTGTGTATGTACTAGTCCCCTATTTTGTTTCCAACTGGATAAGTATACGTTCTTGGTGGGATTAAAGTTTTGTGTTTTTTATTTTTCGTATTATGGCTCGTGTTCTTTCCTATTTTATTTTTAACTAATTAAGTAGAGATCTTGGTGAGATCCAACTTTTAGGATTCTTCCTTCCTCATCTAAAAGGGTTCTTAAATTTTACCACTTTTCGCTTATGCAATCCACCCTGAGAGAGAGGTAGAGAGAGAGAATTTCGAGTAAATACATGATTTTATGGCCATTGTATCGACATGTAAACTCTAGACTAAAGTACAGCACTATCTCATGCATCAGAATCAGAATCGATGTAGAGAGAAAGAGAAGGGAGACAGAAGAGAGAGATTCACCGAGAGAGAGAAAGAGTTGTGAAGGGGCTAGATTTTGAGAATCTGATAATCTTGGGATCAATATATACGGACTACGGTCGCTTGCAAGATGATTACCATGGAAAGCCCATTTTATGAATAAAATTTAGTCATGGAGAAACAGATAAATATTTATTCAGAGAATAACACAGACTTACAAAGAGGAGATACTGAGAGAGGGTGTATCCCTCAAATTTGGAAGATCAGTTTCAGTTAGAGAGAGAAACAGTTTGAGAGAGAAGAGAGGGATAGGGAGAGAGAGAGATCGAAATCACTCTCCCCCTCTCGATGATTATCATGTCTGAATAAAAAGGCTTGGTTCATGGCTTTGTTGAAGACTTCGACTTGTCTCAAGTTCGATTCCATTTCACAAGAGAGAGAGAGAGAGAGATTCCACTACCCAAAAGCAAAATAGGGAGAAAGAGAGTTTTAGAGAGAGAAAGGAGGAGGGAGAATTTCAAGTTTGAATCCACTACTCAAAAGCAAAAGAGGGAGAGAGAGGTTTTTTAGAGAGAGAGAGGGAGAGAAAGAATTTCAAGTTCGATTCCACCACCCAAAACAAAGAGAAAGAGGTTTTTTTTTTGAAATAAAGAATGAGAGTTTTAGAGAGAGGGAGAGAAGTGAGAGTTACCGGCATATATCTCAATCTCTTCCAAAACTCCATTGATAATCTCCTGCATCAGGTTGCACCCTCAACTTAATATGAGCGGTCGATCTTATTATGCATTAGAGGGACTTAACCACCTGCCAAAAAATTTAGAGAGAGAAATAGGTACCCTGTGACTTCCCAACCGTGTTCGCAATAACGGCCGTTTCAACTCGGAACCAGGGCCCTGCCGATCCCAACTAAACCCGGTTTCGGAGTCGGACCCCACCCACGTACCCAATACGGCCTTTAGACAAACCGTCTGATATTTTAAGAGACCGAAGGATATCACTAAAAAACGGGACTTTTACTAAAAAACAAAAGGCGTTTTTTTTATAAAAAGAGCTATGTGAAAAATATATATAAAATCTCACAAAATAAAAGATTTATTTGTAATGTATTTTTGAATGTTTATTATCACTTTAGCAGGAGAGTATTATGGAAATGCATATTTATTTTTACATTTTCTTCATATATTTTTTAAAATATTTGCACCGATCGATTTTTTTTTAAATCAATTGTTTTCGTACTTTTTAACTTCATTTAGATGTACTCTATTTAATCATGCTTTAAATCTAACTTTCGTAATTTTTTTTGAATTTTTATGTTTTACTTTTGATTTTTTAATTTTTTTTTTTATCATTTAAGACTTTCTAGGTCAGGCCGATTGAACCAGTAACTCGGAACCAGCCTTTGGCGAGTTAGATTTTTGCTTCCTAACTACCTGAAAGATTTAGAGAGAGAAAGAGTTAGGTAGTGACGGTTGCAAAAGACTTCCATGTTAATACCTGCTACATATATGGAAATATGCTAAAATTTCATATGACCTTAGAAAGAGAAAATTTACCTGTCCTGATTTAGAGAGAGAGAGAGATACCTGGTAATGTTGTCTTGCCAAGAATCAGCTTCTCTTTTGCTATAATCAACCTAGAGAGAGAAACTTGATTTACCTGGTAGCGTTGTCTTGCCCAAACCTAGAGAGAGATGCCCAAAATCATCTTTATGATAATAACCTCCAGTGTAAGGTTGCTTGCTGAAATGAGTATCACAGAGCCCATCTCATGCCCCAAAAATCAAGCTTGTATGTAGGGAGAGAAAGCAGATTGGAATACTCATTTGAGCAAGAAACTTTAGTCAGAGGAGAAAACACCAAAATCAAGTTGCATGTAGACAGAGAAATAGAGCCAATTCCCATCCTCTTTGAGGAAAAAAACTCTAGAGAGAGAGAGAGTAAATCACATGCATTGAGGAGAAAGAAAACCGCATGTATTCTCCTTTATAGAGATACAATGTAAAGAGGTGTCCCCTATAATGACATGAGAGAGAAACAAATATCAAAATATGACCAATTTACCCTTAATATTGTCAAAATTATCAAAAAGCCCCCATGAGGAATTCAACCACTAAAAACACTGGCAAGGGGTATTAGGCAGGGGTATTATCATCCATATGAAATTTCAATGTGAATGTAAGGGTAATTTTGGTGAGTATTAGGACAACAGGGGCATTTAAGTCCAATGTTCTGTGGTTGTTGAGGAATGGAAGGGCAGGTTTTAACCAGTAGCTATACATCACCCCAACATTTAATTAATAAAAAATCATTTATTTTGTTTTTATTTGTTATTTTCTTTTTTACTGCGAAAAAGAGAGAAAGAATTGTAGGTGTGAAGAATAAGAATGGCAGCTCAAAATAGTCCAACTGCGCAACTTCCCATTTTAACCCTAGCTATTTCATATAATTACTCAAACTAATGTTCTTGTGGGAGACATTGTCCACTTTACCCCTCAGGCGAAACAACTACTTAATTAGAGTGGGTTTTGCCTAAAGGAGCAAATGGAGAAGGAGCACATAGTTATTTTTTTTTTGGTGCCGTTGGCATACGGATGCATACGTAGCTATAAAGGTAAGGTGTATATTCAAATTTTATCATGGTATATAATTTTGATGAAAATGTTTTTAGGATTATCTTAAAACCTATTTTTATATCTAATTATGAAATTTTAAATTTCAAAAAATGGTTAAAATCAAGTAGATCTATAATAAATATGTGAAAATCTTGAAAATGAACAGTGTAGATAATATGTTGTAAAATACACTATTTTTTAGATTGAAAATCTTTTTATTTTTCATAGATAATTCGGTGTAGAGCAGAAGGGGGTTTTCAATTCCTGAATTTACCAGGAATCTATCACATTTGTGAGTTAGAACAAAATTGATCCCAATCCAGAGTTTTTAGTGAATTCCATGGAGTTTCTATCTAATTTTTGGCATTTTGATCTTAAATATTTTTTTTAAAAAGGATATGGTTTCTACAAGTCCTAAAACTCGTGTGTAGAAATGAGTCCCTTCTTAAAAATTCACTTTTGATACAGATTTTGGATTTAATTTCCAAGGAATGTATACGCTCCAACATGAAGATCATGAATATTTAAAAATAAATAAAATTTTAAAACTCAAAATGGTAATTTTATGAATAGAATATTAAAACTATTGTTTTATGCCTCAAGGGACAAATGCGGAAATGGACTTGTATGTCACCCCAAATAAAGGTAGGGTTTTTTTTTTTTTAGAGAAATGCTATTAACGTCAAAACTCATAACAAAATCATTAAAGAAGTCAAAAAATCGCAATTACGATTAGACAGTTTAGTCGGCTGAGGTGCCGCTCAAAAATATTTCATGAATGATTAAATGGAAAAGGTTTCAGGTACTGCTAAAAAATATTTCATGAATGATTAAATGGGAAAGGTTTCTATGCTTTCCCTACAGCATAGAAGATCTATGCTTCCCCTACCATCCAACCATCTAATTTAGATCAAGAGAGCCACTCACTGTTTGATCTTAGATCTGATGTCTCAATGTATTTTATTTTTTGTTTTTTTATACAAATTATATGAATATGAAATTTGGTACCTGCCATCTTCACATTGGGACGCACCTATAAAAAATATTAAAAATAATTTCTTGATAAAATATAATGATCAAAATACCGTTTGAAAATTTTAAAGGCATTTTGGTCATTTTATTTTATTGGAAATATATTTTTTTATATTTTTTGCTAGTGCGAGTTTAATATAGGATTGGACGTCCAAAATTTGGTATCAAAATAGTTTACAGAAAAAAATAAAAAATAAAAAATAAAATAGTGTAGAGATGTGACATTATGATTGGGGCAATCTTAGTCCTCCATTCAGAATGGACGGTTAGATAAAGGGAAGTATATAAGTTTTATGCTAGGGGAAGCATAGAAAGCTTGACCGATTAAATTACCCTTGTCTAGGGTTGGAAACTCTCGACAACAAAAGTATTTTAATAATTTGGCCGATCTTAAATGTGCATGGATGTCCATTATTTGGTTAGGGCTACATAAGTAGGTCAAATTACTAAAAAAGAAAAGATGGGATTAGCCCACTAGCTCATATGAACGTATGAGCCCAACCTCCCATATTGATTCTAGGCCGATCAGACAATCACGGATGTCCGGTAGTGTTTGAATTTTAGTTTTTTTTTTCTACAAATCCAAATCACTTGAAATTTTAGGCGCGTGTTTATAAAAAATAGGTGAATCTTAGAAAAATATCAAAAAAATATTTTGTATGAAATAAATTGACCAAAATACCCTTGAAATGTTTGAAGGGGTATTTTGGTCATTTTATTTTCATGAATACTTTATATATATATATATATTTATTTATTTATTAGGTGCGCCTTGATGAGAAGAACACACCTAAAATTTTAAGTGATTTGGATCTGTAGAAAAAAAAAAATCAAGTATTACCGGACATCCGTGATCGTCAGATCGACCTAGATTCAATCTGGGCCATTGGGTTCATATGTTCATATGAGCTAGTGGGCTAATCCCATCTTTTCCCTTACTAAAATATTTCTATTTGTTCATAATTCCTCATCTTGAACATGGGTGATTGGATATTTTAAAAATGGGATTGTCTATAAGGAGATCATTTATCTTTTGTACATAGATGTTATAATCATTTTTTGCCCTTAAATTTTAAAATCGGTGGTTGTAAGAGTGTCATTAAATAGACACAAAGTTTCAAAAAAAAAATTTTGGACTTCATGACTCACCTTGAGCCATCCAATTTCTAATGAGTGGGATGATTGTGACCTCCATGTATAAAAAAATAAACAGTCTCTTTGTAGACAATCCCTTTAAAGATATTTATTAATGATGTACATGAGATAAATGTAAATTAAAAAATAAGCCCTACAATGTGATGCTATCATTTCCTTGATATAAGTGGCACATTTGGTGTGGTATAATCGTAATTTGCACTTTATTTGATTATTCTCGTTGTCCCCATTCATTGTTTTCTTGAAGGAAGCTCTAAGTGAGGTAATACTTGAACGGAATGATCTAATTAAAATAACAATTTTATTAATAAAATCATTGATTTGAGTATAGTTTCCTATTACTCTCTCCATTTCTGGGTATTTTCTTGATAAAATAAGTGAGAAAGAGCCTTGAGTGAGATTATATTATCCAGTTTACATGTAAAAGGGTTGATTTGAGACATTGAGTTGGTCTGACCATTATAATTTGTGCCCTTATTTGTAATATATGTTACGTTAACGAATTAAATTTGCAGCCGATGCTATTGGCTTGCTGGTTAGGTCTGATGACCGTAACCTAGAAAGAAAGAAGGAAGGCAAGTCAATAATGTGGCTAACTTTTTTGCCTTTCTTTATCGATTAAAAGTTAATAGCATATAGCAAATCCTTCCCAAATGGTACACTACAAGCCAGTGTTTCAAAACCCAACCATCCCAATCCGGCTTGGGAATCAGCCTAATTTTGACCCACCGCCACCCCCTCTCATTTTATTTTTTCCCCTAATCTTATATAATATTTTCCAATGTTCCCCCCTTAATCTCTTCGCATAAGCTCATTCTTCTAAAATTTTTAATTATTTTTTATATTTTTATATCATTCATTCGTATCGATGTGGATTGGCTATCCATGAATCACACACAGATATGTTGAGTGGACGATCCACCCCACCAATTTGAATTATGAAAAACTGTTACGAACGCAACAAAGTAGTGTACATCTCTTAGATTTCATTTCTAACCCATTAACGTTAAATAGAAGTTTCATTCCTACTGGTTAGCATTAACAAAAGATTGCCCACAGAGAGGCCATTTATTTTTTTTTCAAGGAGATAACAAGTATTCACACTCATTAGATGTCAAATTGGATGGTTTAGGATGGGTTACAAAGGTCGAGAATTTTTTTTGGGAACTTTGTGTCTATTCAATGACACTCTTACAACTACTCATTTTGAAATTTAAAGGACAAAAGTGATTGTGACCTCTTTGTACAAAAAATAAATGGTCTCTTTGTAAAAAATCTCTTGATAAAAACATAAACATTATAAAATATTTGTTTTACCCTTGGTTTCCCTAAATATCACGACACTACATTTAAAGTTGAGATCCCAACTTTCCCTCTTTCATACGTGTATATCATACTTCCGAACGTGAGAGTAGCCACGGCCTGGCCCTTGTGCCCATAAGGCCAAGCCTACAGGGCTAGGGCCAGGTACGTACTAACCCTAGCCCGGTTATCAAGCCATAGTTTATAGCCTAAGCCCTACTGTTTTAGGGCCGGGCCACCCTAACCATTGCCAGCCCTATCCAAACGAGCATCTATACACTTGCATCCTAAAGAAAAAGATTCACGTAAGAGGATTCTTTTAAGCTAAAAGATTTCCTCCTCCCTAGGGAATGCGCTATATATTTTCTCCCTCAGGAAAAACATATGCTGGGATACTTATCTCAATTTTTGGGATGTAATCTCCAAAACTCACAAAATAATCTTAGCAAAAAAATCAGAAATATATTCTCTATGTAATAGAAAAAAATAATGCCTCAATATTGCATAGATACTGTCTACCTTTTTAAGGGCTACACGTAAGAGTCACAAAATTCAAAATTCAAAGTTGTTCTTTTACTCAAAATTCATAGTTTTTCTTTTTAAACAACTTAGATTTGACTGTCTAAAAATTAGACAATCTTTATTCCATTTTAAAGCATTTTTTTTTTCAAACAAATATATAATGCACATAATTTTCTTCTTTTTTTTTTAATTATTATTTGAGGTCACTCAATGAGGAGATTCCATCGCAAAATTTGAAATCCTAAATTACTACTCAATAGGGTTTTTGCCTTGGTTAATGGATAATTCCCAGGAACATGTAATCATTTGGCTTCACACTTGGGTGTTACATCTTCTTCTTGTTTGAGTGTTGTTTGGTATCATATCACTAAACAGGTCTAAAGTATACTAGTTTTAATGTCTCTTTAGGCAAATATTTCTACCCTAAAGGTCTGAAACTTAGGAAGTTATAGAAATAGGTTGTATAAGAAGGCTAGTATTTTTATTTTTTATTTTTATTTTTTCTTTTAGGGTACTCTTACTTTTGTAGTGTAGATGTGATCCTTTGTTGAACAGCTGTTTGCCTAGATGCAATTTGCTTTGTGGGGCCCTAGAAATTAAAATCAACGTAAACTACAAAAGTTAAGTAATTATTCTTGTTGGCCGCTGTGCCTCCCTTGTCTATTCATAACCCATTCACCTAGTACGACGTTTTAATTGTGCGACGTTATAAATGTACGACGTTATAAATGGTTTCGATGCAGTTTTGGATGATATTTTTTTTACGCGCATAGAAAGTTCAAACTTTTTTTTTTTTATGTAAAACAAGTAAGGATGTGGGTATATGTGGGTTTTCATAAATATTATACAATACTGTAAATAATGCCAACAATATGGGTTTATGATGGTAAAAAAAAAAAGAAGAAAAAAAAATAAAAAAACGACTCATAATCACAGCCCACGTGTCCCACATAAATAAAGACAAACACAATCTCTGCCAAAGTCACGTACCCAGCATACACTTTAATAATGGGCCCACACACACACTCTCTCTCGGATCCAAGTCTGGGTCCAGTGACTCTAGACTCGGTGGGGTCCAGGTTTACGTCTAGTGACTCCAGCCCTAGGCCCCGGCCCCGGCCCCGGGCCAGTTGCCACCCCTATATACAGTTCAAAAACAAGAAAAATAGAAAGAAACTGGAAACCCCATAGAGCCAAAGAATACATGAAAACATCCAAAAAGCCCCAAAAAAAAGCTGACCTGACCTCTTTAGGTTGAATGTGACCATGCAAAATGTGTCTTCATCATTGAATTCAATCTCCAACACAATCGTTGGAGCTTTCATGAGTGAGATAGCATAGAAACCTTTTCAAAAGAAAAAGCATCTCTACCCGTTAAATTTCTTAGATTAAAACAAAATACATAATCATGAAAACTGCCCACCATTGAATTCTAATTCAATAAAATTCCCTGTCTACCATGATCACCACTAAATTCATTACACTAAAGCAAGAAAATTGTATGCTCATTTATTCACTACATAACTCAAGTAACACCATGTACAAGTATTTTCCGAGGGATTGTCTACAAAAAGAGGTAGCTGGTTCTCATCTTTTTATTTGAAAGAGGTCAAATTTTGTCTAATGTTTGTCTCTTATATAAGCAAGATGAGGAAACTGGTTCTTATCTTTTTCTTCACTGCTTTTTTACAGTAAGAATTTGATATTGGGCCTTCCATTCTATGGACTTCTCTCTTATGCTTCCCGAGATTTTATCGGATTTTATCAATCACCTCAATTTGGTTTATTTATCTTAAAAAGGAGTTAATATTTGGAATATTTTCAAAGGTGCAATTTTATGGCAGATTTGGCTTGAGCGGAACAAAATAACTTTCAATAGTATTTCAAAAGACTTGGAGGACGTTAAAGATCGTATTCTATAATTTGATTGGGACTGGTTGTCCTCTACTAGCGAAGGAAGAGGGGTCTCACATACTGATATTTTTGTTAATTTAAGAAGCTTGAGTTTTGGGTTGAACAAAGAATACCACGGTTGTTGGGTGAGTGTAGTCATTAAAGGTCTTATGAATGCTCATAAAATAAAATGATATAGTGGAACATGAACTCAATGGGGGTGTGGTCTCTTGTAGACCATACTAAGTAAACGATATTTGCTGATATTAGATTGTGTTTGACCTATGTTATCTGGACATAAAAACTATCCGATAAGGATTCTAATAGGTCATCTTTTGATGAGGTTGGAGTATGCTGAGTGAGCCGAAAAACTGTGTGACCCTTGTGTGATGGTGGCTTTCAAATATGGGAGCCAAAGCCTTATTCATCTACCATCACACAACATGCATAATGATAGTTGTTTCGGAAAGGCAAACCACCTATAGGGTGAAGCTTATGTATGTGTGAGAGATACACTTATGTCCCATAGGAGCTGTGGCCGCATCAGGTCTAGGTGACATTTGCACCTCTCTAGGAGAGAACCTGAAATCCATAAAACTGAGATTATGAGCCATTGGCTCATCGGCTAGGCTTTGGTGTCCTACAAATGAGCCCCTGCATTGACTATGGGTCATGAGAAACACTGAGTCGGTTGATAAAGCAAGTGTGGAACGTAGTCCACGGCTGAAGGTGGAGTGCCCCAAATGTTTATTCATAGACCATATGGATCCTTATCTCATCTAATGAATTTAATTGTCTTTAGTTTATAATAATATGATTTTAGAATTATTATTTGAATTTTTCTAAATAATTGGATATTTTATTTATAAAATTTGCATTTATTAAAATGGAGATATTAATTTTTTTAATGTTTTAAATATTCAAATCCATTTTAATCTTTTATTAATTTTTTAAAAATATTTAAAAAATATTGAGAGCCCATTGTGCACATGGGTCTATCATGCCCTAAGTTGGTGGGGCTCACATAGCCACCTTTTGAGTGGCCCACTTTTAAGAGTCTTTCCCATTTTATAGGTGTTGAAGTTAATAAGCATGATAACTTTGACTTGGAGGCAAAGTTATTATGAGATTTAAAAAAGGTGATTTATCTTCAGAAAGATGTCAATGAATATTTCAAAAAATATGTTAAGGCTTGTACATATTTTTGGATAAAACACATTATTATGATTAATATTATTTTATTTATATTGATGGGATAATGGTCAAATGAAAAAGAGGGATAAATATTCTAGCACCTTCCATAGCATGTTGATGGCCTATCTATGGAAATGAAAGCTCAAATCTCTCACCCCATAAGTTAGATCAATAGTTCATATTCAATCCACAAGAAGATGCAAGCCATCATATTTTCCATTATAAAAGAAAAACCCCTTGCCCATAATTCTCTACACCAAAAACTTTTTTTCTCTCATCCATCTAGGGGGCTCACCTCTCTCTTTCTCATCTTGGAAATCTCCGCTCTCTCAAGAAAGCCTAAAAGGCACGCTCCACTCTCTCCACCTCTTGGCTCTCTCCCTCCCACATTGTGAACAGGAACTAAAAGTTTAAGCTATGGAGTTCTTCTCTCTCTCATCTCTCAACTATGGATTTATCGCCAAGGATTTTACGGTGTAGCAAAAAGAGAATCCATCTCTCTCAAACTAAGTTGCTAAGGGAATTCATCTAAGATTTTAAGTTTAAGATCAAAGGGGTTTACATTCTATTGGAGTGGCTTGTCCAAACTTCCTTTCCTAATTGAGATTGAAAGTTGACCATTAGATCCTACTCCATCAAAAGGTGGTGACTCTGTGCGGGGTGTACGAAACTTGGTTGAGATAATATCCGACACTCTATTTTTGTTTATTCTATATTTATTTATTATATTTTTTATTATATTTTTTATTCCCAAGCATTGGTTGTGTTTTTTTTTTTGTTACTGAAAAGTATGACTTAAATGGCTTCAAGTTCTTGAGATCCTATTATATTTTTTTATTTTATGTTATTATATGGTAAAAAGACGTTTTTTGAGTGATCTAGACGGTGAAGAAAACAAAATAATTAAAAAAATTTATTACATACTCCGCACTTTCAGGCTGAAGATTTTTTACCTTTCCTCTACTCTAGAACTATGGGTCTCCTTCCTCATGTCTATCGTGAGGTAAATGATACAGCTAAGGGCCTTGCCAAATATGGCATTTCTTCCCCTTCTCTGCTTATTTCGAATCCTTTAGCTCCTCATATGTAATTTGACGCTTTCCAAGCAATTATTCAATAAAAGTTTTTAGCATTGTAAAAAAAAAAAAAAAAAAAAAAAAAGAAGAAAAAGAAGATTGTCTACAAAGAGATCATTTACCTTTATTACAAGAAGATGACAACTATTCTCACTCACTAGATGTCAAATTGGATGGCTTGGGGTGAGTCACAAAGTCTGAAAATTATTTTTCGAAACTTTGTGTCTATTTAATGACAATCTTACAACTACCCAATTTGAAATTTAAATGACAATAATGATTGTGACCTCATTGTACAAAAAACAAATGGTTTATTTGTAAACAATCTCATTTTTAGAAGCCAAAGTTGATTTTACTTCTTCAATTTATTGATAACATTAAAAAATAGAAATAAAATACTATTCAACTTTTTACCTTAAAAACAATGAGAAAAGGGTTGAAATCGTCACTAAATCGTCAAAATATTACAAATTACATTTAAGGTTATCCTTTTAAATTTCTATTTCAATAAAGTTCTTTCTCAAAAATAAAAAAGAATAAAAAATAAAAAAAATAAAAAAATTCTTGAATTGCCCACATTTGGTGTTGGGAAGTCAGAAGACTCAAACCAACTAAAGGTATTTAGGTAAGGTAATTTTATGCCCAAATAGGCTTTAGCCGAATGATAGAAGTACTTCTTTGAGGTAAAATTACTAAATTATCTCTAATCGTTTTGGCTTCCCAACACCGAACATCGTCAGTTAGAGGAATGATTTCAACATTTTTTTTGAGGAAGTGTTCGATTGATATATAAATTTAAAGCATATAACCTAAAGTACAATTTGTTTGGAATTGTATAATGTAAGACAATTTACTTTTATTACTTTGAGTACAAAGAGGTTTCAATCATCTTTTGCCATTAGATGTAAAATCCAAAAGACTATAATATATCCCAACATCAGATAAATTTATTTTAAACTTTGTGCTCAATCAGTGATACTTCTGCAACCATCTAATTTTAAATCTAATAGTTAATAATGATTGTGACCCTCTTGTATAAAAAATAAATGGTCTTATTGTATATATTTTCATGTGTTTATTATGATATTTTGCAATTAAATCAAAAGTTGAGTAAAATATTAAATTATTCATCTCTTGTAGCCATTTTGATAAATTTTCCATAGACTAATTACATGTTCTCAACAAATTTGAAATCCTAATATTGAAGAGAGCCTTCCACTTAAACCAAATATCTTTCGAAATAGACAATATAATAGTTATCTATATTTTTTATTTAATTTCAATACCCATCAAAAAAACATGGTCTTCCGTTGGAATAGTTACAAATAAGTAAAATGTTAAATAGTTCATCTGTTAAGATTTTTTTATAAATTTCCCGAAATAAGTATGGGTTATTGTGCTTTGTTACGCTACTCCCCTCTTATGTCTCAAACTCCTCCATTTGGTCTAGAAAATTCACCTTTGGGTTATGGATTTTTTAGGGTACTCCCTCCTTTTTCTTTCATATTAAGGGGGATGCGGAAATTTTTTTTATATGTGCATTCCTCAAATACATTCAAACGCTAGATACTCGAGCTTTTTAATACAAATAATTTTTATTCTAGAGGTATTTTGTATAATTAACTAGTATAAAGAATAAATTTTGCTAGCAAAAAAAATATTTTATAAGACATCACCCACATGTAGGGGTGTTACATCATCAACTAATAAAATAGTATTGTCTTCTTTTAAGAGAGGAGAAACCTTAAAAAAAGGGGAAAGGGGCTGGGTATGGTGGTAGCACCTCCTAGTCAGCACGTTATGATTTTTCATTCCCATATACACCACCCTACTACCACCTTTAAATAAATAAATAAATAAGAAAAGAAACGAACTCCTAAACTAACTGAAAAAATGAGTGGGAGTATTTTTTCCCACTGAATTACCAAAAAAAAAAAACCTTAGAAAACATGAGTTAAAACACAGATATTTAGCTTGTAATGTTGATTAGGTTAAATATATCTTCCATAAGTAGTAGCCCAATAAAACCCATTTGTTGTTATTGAGAATTAAGAGAGAAATATATAAATACATTTGAGAAGTTCTAGATGGATGAAGGAAAAGAAGTTCAAGTTCCACCACAAAATTAGGGGCATTTAAAAGCTGAATGTTTTAAATGGAGTTAATTTTACAAACACTCAAGGTTCGCTTAATTGTATGGTAATTTATTTCCTTCATTCTTGAAACAAATTTTCATGTACATATAATAAAAAACAAATACATTGAATAAAGGCAATCCTACTTACCATTACAACCCAAAATTCTCGAGAGAAAACTCAGGATTAATTGTCAATTCCAAAAACGTCCACAAATTTTTGAAGTTCACCTGCAATTAGAAATAATTATTTTGTAGGAGAGAATTAATTTTGTACAAGAAAGAATTATAAAAAAAATTTCAAGTATCTCATTTTGTCTGTTTCAAGAGAGAGAGATAGCAATATGGATAAGTCATTGTGCATGTGCAGAGAGAACGGATACTCCATTGTGTGTGCAAGAGAGAGAGAGAGGCATGCAAGTGTCATTGTAACAGAGAAATAGATGTAGAAGCATGCATGAAACAATGGGCAAGAGAGGGAGAAGCTTAATATGTGAAGGTGCACGTGCACGCACAAAAGCTTACATGGTTCACTGTGAATGTGTGTGTAGAGAGAGACATAGAGAGAGACCTGCAAATATTGAAAACTGAGAATCGGAGAAAAAAACTCCATGGCTTTTATGTATATATATATATATATATATATATATATATATAGTAGGACTACTTACTACTACTATAATTAAATTAT
>NW_006494916.1:8132371-8153451 GCF_000471905.2 Amborella trichopoda | reverse complement strand
ACTATATATATATATATATATATATATATATACTAATAATTTCCAAAAGAATCAAAATCTAAACAATGAAGAAAAGGAACATAAATTTTTACCTGCAACCAAGCACATCTCTTCCTTCTTCAGTGATAGTCTTATTGGTACAAAGCTTTTGAAGATCAATGTAACCTATGATGGTATCATCAAACACTGCATTGTCCAATTGGGTATCAACAAATGTAGAACCCGACAGCACAGAGTTCCTAAACACGGCACCTTGCATGTTGGCATTCCCAAAGTTTACTCTATCCAAGACTGCGTTCGAAAAGTTAACACCTGCATGAAACGTCTTGATTAGCTGGGGATAACAATAAATTTGGCGAACCATTTGCAAAAACCTCATAGGAACATGTTTGAGAGAGAGAGAGAGAGAGATTAGTTAGCAGCAGTTAAGCCTCCTCATATACAAGTTACTTCAGAAAGAGAACTGAGTTTTGGCTTGAGAGAGGGAGAGAGTCATAAAGGTTCTCTGTATACAATAGTTTGAGATGTAGAACTGTATGTGTGTGTGTTTGCACATGGGTATATGTGCGCATGTGTGCTTCTGTGTGTGTGTGCGTGTGCGTATGTTTGAGAGAGAGGGAATGAGAAAGAAATTCATTAAGCTTCTGCATTTAGAGTAGATTCAGAAAGAGATTTGTTAAGCTTCTGCATTTAGAGTAGATTCAGACACCTGAGTGAGGGGCTGTAGCTGTGACATGCATGGGGACACAACCACATTGCGTGCATGCACACACCTAAATACACACACGCACACAGATGAGCTCCTGCCAAAATACAAAATACTACTTATCCACAAGGGAAGCATCTTTTATATGGAAGGCTTCTAAGTGGTTCTTAGTAAGTTGCAAAGTATCGATCACTGATATCATAAGTCACAATGTTTTGGTAAATTTCTCTAGTAAAAGCAAAAGCACAACACTAGTAAATTACAAATGATACAATACAAAAGTTAATTGATTATTCTTACTAGAAAAGGATTTTCTAGGAAGAAAATGAAATTATTGACCTTTAAAGCTTGCCCCAACAGCATAAGCCTTTGACATAATGACCTCCGACATATCAGCACCATCAAATTTAGCATCTGACATTAGGGCAGCTGCAAGAGATTTTCCTTTTAAATTGGATTTTTCATTCGTGAAGTCACAAAATCGAAGGTCCAGAGGTTTGTCATAGACACCATTTGCTTGACCAATTGTGTTTCCAACAAATGCACGCTCGCACCGATTTGGCTCGGTCGATAATGGTGGAAGCCTCTGTATAAATGAGGAAGAGAAGAATAAGGAAAATTGAATGGAATGGATTAGGATTGCTAGTCTTCATATGTCTTTTATAGGAATAGGCACTAAGGTACTCCAATCTTATCAAAATAAATCACTAATGCTAAACAAGGCATATTCTTAATGAGACACTGACTAAACCAGCAGACCACTGGATTAAGAAGCATCAGAAAAAAGGCTGATTTCGAAGTAATCAGTCAAAGACCAGATAATGAAAAGAAAAACAGAACCACCAATATACATTTTTGTTTTGACTCAAAGAAAAACTTCTTAGAAAAAATAAGAACTAAAGAAAACTACCAAAAGGCATTTGTACCCATCCCTGACTGCAATTTGTTTCTGTATCATAAAAAGTCATTTATATCTTTCACCAAAAAACTTTAACTGTAGAAAGAAATAACCTGCCAGTCATTCCTTTTGGATAATCAAGGGTACTTTAGTAGTTAGTTATGACAACTATGGTTGGTAATGAATAATAACAGTATTATTTCTATCACCTCATAATAAAGTTCTCAAATTGCAATTTTAAACCGGGAACAAAGATAAATAACAGGAAATTATCGACCTGATTGGCAGCAAGTGCAGGTGACACAGTAGTCACTGCCCAAACAGCAAGCAAACTACAGGCTACATTCTTCAGTTGCTTCAAAGGTGAATTTGGATGAGAGTTGGTACTTTCCTTTTCAATTCCTACAAACCAGTTTAAAACAAAATGCATTTTCACAATCAGTTAGTATATTCTGAAAACTTTACATACTAGATTGTAAGCATGTTCTACTCAATCATAAGTTGAATAAAGCACAAAAATGAATAAAGGTTGGGCACCTAGCTTCATGGTTGGAGTGGTCACTGACAATTGCAGCAACACATCCCACGTTCAACTCCCTCTGTTAACCCACCCAAAAGGAAGACAGGAAAGTAACACTAAAATCCAATGGACTAGGGAAAATCTAAGTCCGTGGCCTCCATCCCATCAACGATGAATGGAAAGTCCATTGGACTCATCTCTGTCAGTTAAATAATGAGTCATCACGGTCCAATCAAATAATGAATGGTAATCGATGGAGTGTAATATCCATGAGAACGGGACATAACACAATGATGGCTACCACTCTCTCTCCCTACATCACCTTCCTTAATTTGATTGGAAGGCGATGACCCATATGCACAATGAATTTTACCATAGTTCATTCGACCATACTAATTTTGCCTTGTGGCATTCCAGATGCTTCCCACAATTCTGTAGTTCTTTTCACTAATAAGAACCGGGTGATGGGCCATAGTTCTCCAATCCACACAAGTTGCTAAGTCATACATGGGATTATGACAACACACCACGGCAAATTAATGGTATACCAAGTTCACATGATGAAGCAAATATATAATCTTCTCACATAAAAAACCAGTGTCGGATATTCTTGTCACTACCTATCATGGGGCAATTGTCCTTCTACTGTCATTAGACACCGGGATGCAAAGTTCGAGGGAGCCTAGATTCTAATCAGTTTAAATTCTTATATCCATTAAAAATGCACCTAAGAAGTCACTGCTCAAGAGAGAAGATTTTAGAAAGTTCAATGGCCAGGCCCCAAGTTTTCGGATTAGAAAAAGCAGTCTATAAACAATTCAAACCTTAGAAAAGTGACTACAAATTAATGAGAAGAGAAGTAGAGGACACATTCGACAAGTTGAACTAGATTAGATTTTATAGCGAAGTATCAAGGTGCTGCATCACAAAATTGGGATTCATCATTTGATACAATTCTAAAATAACAGGTTCGAAGACAGACAAAAAATGAAGCAAGAAAAACAGCCTACACAGCAAGAAGCAACACTAAATTATAATACAATTTACTTAATTAACAGCATAAACAGATCACTGCTATGCAATGATGCCCTAATGAGAATATTGAATGTAAAAGAAGACATTAGGATTGCATGATACAAATCACTTCATCCCTGTGCAATATGGACACACATGTCTAGTTTTTTAACTTGTGTCCATAGCTCCGTGACTCCCCCGAGCCCACTCAGACTCAGCCAGGTATCTTGAGTTGTGTGTACAACTCGGGGTACATTAAAAATTAAAGCAAAATTAAAAAAATGTTAAAAATATAGGAACTTTGTATAACTTTTTTTTTATATGATTCGATTTTTTGGGAAATGAATCGTGAGTGTTTTTTGCCATAATTCCTATCTTTATATTTTCATTTTGTCATTTTTTTTGTTTAAATCTCCCCATCTATAAATCATTTTTTTATCCATTTTCCTATATCTTTTTAAGCTTATTTGGACTTTTCAACATTGGTTTAGTTTTATTTTGCTTTTTATATCATTCTCATATTTTTATATGTTTTGCCCGTTTTTTCTAGGGCCTTTTCGCCCTGTACAGGACTCAAGCAAGTCTGGACTCACCCGAGTTACTCGGCTCAGCCAAGGGCCGAGTCCCTTGGCCTAGACGAGTTTCTAAACTTTGCTTGTGTCAACACACTAAAGACATGAGGCCTGTGTTGGACGCTTTAGAAACCTAGACATAACATTTTCTTTTCTTTATATTTCTTCTTGAAAATCTAGCTATAGAAATGCTTGATGTCATCTAAAATCCAACCACCCCCTTTCTTTAAAAGGTGATTGGACCTTACATGTCAAGAAGGCCAAATTTAACATTAGAGTTTATGACACCAGTATCCATGTCAAATGCTACTACATGTTGAGTCTCTACATAACATGGCTTCATCCATATTACACTCTCTATGCGATTGAACAGTAAGAAACCTATTTTTGGAATTGGATTGATGATAACAGTGAAAAATATAAATTTTATCTTAGTTATTTGAAGGCATAATCTTATTTCTAGAAATAAACAACATATTCCTAGAATTAGTGCACTTAAAATGAGGATATTGAGATGGATAAATAGCTGGACAAGAAAGGATTGAATTCAGAATGAATACATCCTACGGAACTTAAAGGTGACTCCAATGGGGGATAATATGAAGATTTAGGTGGTCTAGCAATGTGCAACGTCAACCTAGAGCAGCACCACTACATAGGGCCAATTTGGTTCGATTCAAAAAGGCAACGGTAAGACCCAAAAGGATACGGTTAGAAGAACCAAAAAGACATGGTTAGAAGTAGTGATAAGAGATATATGGTCTGAGTAAAGGTATGACCAGGAAAATGACAAAGCACGATTCATGAAGTGAAAGTGACAAATGTTCTTCCTATAAATTTCCACAGATAGAATCCACAAAAATATAAAAAATGCAAAGAAATAGTGGCTTCTTAATCTGAATCCCATGGTTTCTGATAAGAAATTGTAGGTTTCCACTTGCTAAACAATAATGTAATGCTTGGAAAACAGGCTTAAAATGCAAATCATAGAGAGAGAGTACATTCAGATTCTTTATTAACACATAAGTCTTGGAAACCTTTCCAGAGAGAGTTCAAATTCCTTAACCATACAGGGTTCTCAGGTTTCTTCAGAAGTCAGGAAGCAGAGAGAGAGAGATCAAAATCAATAGAGAAACAGATAGATAGTGAGAGAAAGAGGTAACTTTTACGAGAGAGAAAGAGAGCTCAAACAAGCTTGAGAGAGAGGTTCACCTGAGCATTGAAAGCCATTACTTAGAGAGAGAGCTTGTGGTTGATAAAATGGTTTGAATTTGGGTGCAGAGGAGCCATTAACATGGTGAAGGAAATTGTGGCTTTGACTGTCAAGCAGGTAGTGAGAGAAAGAGATCGAGGCCATCTCAGTGAGAGAGAGCTCTGCAACCAAACAAATTCGAGAGACAGAAAACCCACAAACGGTGGGTTTTCGGCCTGTTATACCATGCTCCCCATCTTATCCTTTCACGATCCAGACCCGTTTGCTACGTGGCACGAATCATATTCGTGCCACGTCGGCGCTCCCATAATCCATTCGGTCATGGTGTACGGTACTCCTGAGTGAGATCATTGAGGAGTTCAAACCAGTTTTTATAATTATCAAGTCGGCTGAAGGAGTATTGTTTTAAGTTTCTATAGACCCGTTAGATATTGTGTACTATTCTTGCTATAATGTTTTGCTTTTATGAACCAGATATGAGTTTGTAGCACAGTTTTCAGGTGCGCTTGCAGCCTCACCAAAAACTCGCTCATAAATAAATGCTCAATGAAATAAAAAGAGATGCTTTATGGATTTAAACGGTAACTAGTAATATGAGGCTTCACAACTCAATAAAAAAAAAAGATATTGCGCTCCCACAGGAGTAGAATGTCTTAGAATTAATTGTGCTCTCACAGGAGTAGAATGCTTTAGAATTAATTTTAAGATTTGGGGATGTAACTTTTTCAACCCATAGATTAATTTCAACAAAAAAAAATCCTAATTTCTATCCTCTCTACACTTGAAAAAAAATATATTGACATTGAATAAAGACTAATAGAGGGTGACATGAAAGTGTTAGAAAGCTTAGATTTAAATCTTTTTTCTTTTCCTTTTTTTTTGTAGAACGTTCATCTAGTAATTCTTAAATGGCTCTCAAAATTTCAGATCCAAAAACCCTTTCAAGTAAGTCTTCTTATGAAAAGAGTAAAAAGTAAAGTAAAGTACGCTCCCTTGGGAGCATAGTATATGTGTTAAAAAAAAAAGGAAAAAAAGATAATAGCTATTGCTATTTTAGAAAATCACAAAATTGATCGCAAATATTTAGGAAGAGATGTGTTTTAAACAACAAAAAGAAATGAATGGATTTTCTTTTATTTTTCCTGTTATTTTCCTAAGTTTTGCTTCTTCTTTTAAAATTTTTACTACATTTTTCCCAATTTTTTTTACACCCATCACTTGTTTCTAAAACTGAATGGTGAATTTTAGATGTAATGGATGACCACATATCATGATATCAAGCATGTGTTCTTAAATTTGGTAATGGGAAAGTATACGATAAGACCGATTATTTTTGGTACAAAATTGTCACAATCACCTGTGTCTATCAAATATGAAATTGGGTGGATATGCGTAGTAGACTAGCAATTATATTCGAAGTCAAGAACTTTCCTCATACTTTGTGCAGAGAAATGAAACACTTTATCCATTTGATTTTACATCAAACGGTTTTGGATTTTTGTGACCTTACAATGAGACAGCTTACCTCAATATAACAATGGTCATTGGTCTCATTCTATGAACACCCTCTAATTTTCCGAATAAAATGAATTTGGTGATACCAAATAATGGTTGTCATCATTATTGTCCAAGCCTTCCTCCAACTAATTGGGGTTGGCTGTCGACAGAGAAGATATCCTCTTTAATTGCAAGGAAAGATAATTGGGGTTAGCTGTCGACAGAGAAGATCTCCTCTTTAATTGCAAGGAAAGAAATTAGGTCACCTAGAACTTTAATTAGCCAAATAAGCTATTTTTATCTTGGTTTTTCTATCTTAACATCTTTACAAGCCACTTTGATTTGATTTGAATGGTTTGGAGTAGGTTTTAAAAAAATATCAATTTGGATCAGAATCACCCGATTTTGATTGGTTTTTAGGATAATCGGTCCAATTCCTTTTAAATATCGAGAACTTGCTGATTACAGGTGGTAACCGGATAGATCCCGATTTCTTGTAGGAACCAATTTGGCCGATTTGGACTGGTCCACAAATCCACACCACCAATTTTCTAATCCCGACAAGATGGGCAATTCGGGTCATCAATTTATTTTTTAACATTAATTTAGAGTTTCAATGTCAAGTTAGGGAGAACATTTTGAAAAACCTTATTTTTTCTTCAAATGCCGTTCTAGTTCACCCCTAACCACCAAACAAATGGAAAACATTATTAAAATGGTTAGAGCACCTTAAAAATATCAATAATTTTGGATACTATAGAAAGATTACCTTGTATGGAATTTGTTGGAAATATCCAAATTACTTGTATTCCAAATTTCTAACCTTGAAAATGATATTTTGATAATTTGACCCATTATATCATTGGAGCTAAACAACTTAAAAAGACTTGTTTGTTCTGGGTTCTAAAATCGGTTTCATAAAAAAAAAAAATTTGGATTTGGAAACTTGGAATAACCAAGAGAATTTGGGTACATATGCCCCATTTAAGTCACATCAATCAAAAGACAATCACGCCATCTTATTTCAAGTTCCAAACCCAAAATATAGATATTCTAGAAATAAGATATTCTAGAAAGCACTTTCAGCCATCTTATTTCTAGTATAGATATTATAGAATATCTATACTTTTCTAGAAAGCACTTTCAGCCAACAAAAATCTCTATGATGGCCTTAAACTTAATTTCCAAATCTTTGGACGCTTATTTTTAGGAAAAGTTTAGAGCCTAGGCTTTAAACAATCAAATTAGAGCCTACATCAACCTTCATTAGAAGAGGTTGTTTTGCTGCGTAAATATCACCAAATTGATCATCTCCACATCAAGATGCATAGACATGAGAAAAAAATGGATTTTAATTTTCATAAATAGTGCATCTTGTAACACATTTTTTGATCGTCAATTTTCAATATTTCCAAATTTTCATAGATCTGCTCGATCTACACTATTTTTGAAACTTTAAATTTTATAACTAAAGGTGAAAATATAATTTAAGGCTAGCACAAAACTTTTTACTATTAAAACCATATTTCTCGATACTATTTGAAGGTCGACTCTAATTTGTTCGTTTAGAGCCTCGGCTTTATACAAACTGCACCCATTATTCTTAGGGAGAAATAGATCAGTCTAGATAATTTGTTAAAATATACACTATTTTTTAGAGTTTGAAATACTACTTTTTTTTTACTGCCATAATATTCAAGTTGAGATGATCGATATAAAAGTTTTTCAATGTTTAAATTATCATTTTTGATGGGTCATTAGGTGAGGCTTCACTTATTTTGATAGGGCTATAGCCCTATCAAACCATTTTCCTAATTTTAGGAGGGTGGATTCCAGATGCGCCTCCCGGCACACCAAAACCTATTCCCTTTTTAATACAATAAAGCAGTTTGAAGAAGGAAACGGTTTATTGAGAGTCGAGGCTCTAAACAATCAAATTAGAGCCCACCTCAAAAATTTCACTATAAGAGGTTGTTTTGATGCTCAAATATCCTCAAATTGATCACCTCGACATCAAGATGTATGGACATGAGAAAAAAAATAGATTTCAAGTTTTAAAAATAATACATCTTATAATGCATTTTTGGACGCCAATTTTCAAGATTTTCATAGACCTGCTGGATCTACACTAATTTTGAAGCTTTAAATTTAAAATTAAAAATAAAAATATATGTTAAGGCTATCACAAAGATTTCCAGTATTGAAATCATATTTTTTAACACTATTTGAAAGTGTGTTTTACTTTGATTATTCAGAGCCTCGGCTCTATACAAACTGCACCATTTGAAGAATCAAATATGTATAATACGTTTGAGAGAGGGAGGGAGATTGATAAGTGATTTGCATCTGTCCATAAGCTTTTTATGCCTAGATACATTTACATTTTTAGTATATTCCTTCCGAGTGTGATTCACCCTTGTAATAAGTTACCGAAATGCAGGGCTTTTTCATTTTAAAGATGACCCCAAGTATTATGATATTTTTAAAAGGAAATGTATTTGGTGAGTCAGTCAATTCAAGAGTTTGGAGCCTGCAGGGAAAAAAGTTGAGCACCAAAAATTATAGTAAGTAAAAACCTTCGATCATCTTGATCATCATACTATATTTGTGAAAAATAAAAAAGATTTCAAGACCTAAAAATAGTGTATATTGTAACAAATTATCTAGGCGGTCCCTTTTCAAGTCTTCACGAATTCATAAGATCTAAACCATTTTGAGCAACAAATTTCATAACCATAGTGGAAATAGATTTTAGAGCTATCTTAGATGGGAATTCCTATGCCGGAATTTTTTTGAACAAGATTTCGAGATGACGCTTAGGGGTGGCAACTGTTTGAGTGAGGTCGGGTCCGGCTGGACTTGGCCCTAAAAATACAGTATGGGATCCGAACCCGGCCCAAAAATTAAAATATCAGTTTATTTAATTATATTTAAATATATTTTATATATTAGGACTTAATATTCCCGGACCCGGACCCGACCCTCCAGATCCAATTCTTGGACCCATACCCAGACTCGGATTGGTTCTACCCTCAGGTCTCGGGTCGGGTCTGGGTCATTGCCACCCTTTTGAGACTTTTCTATTTTTTCATAAGCCTTCTAGAAACTGCACCCATCAAATAATGTATGGCCTTGGCCAGGTTGGTCAACTGTGTCTTGATTAATAATTTTTAGAGAGAGCACGTTGCATTTCTCCATAAGCTTAGATGCCGAAATGCATTTGCATTTCTGATATATTCCTTGGCTAAGTGAGATTCATCCTTGTAATTAAAGCAATCGAAATGCTATGCTTTTACACTTTAAAAGTGCACTCTTCAATGTTCTCTCTCTCATATAATTAATTTTTAAAAAAGTGCTCTAACTTTTCTTCACAACGAATTTCTTAACATCCTCCCTCCAAAGCCTTTTTAAATCAATAAAAAAACTTTAACACTATTTTTCTCACCACTTTTCCTTTAGTCAAATAGTCAAAAAAATAATAACCAAAATACCCCTCATGCACCCAAGCTTTCGTTGTGCCGGTCTAGCACAAAACACTACCGGACCGGCTTCATCTGATATTGATTTGGCCAATATTCTGACACAAAAATGTGCCGAACTAGTCCAACATGTTGGTATCAGTTTGACACATCTTTTGTTGGTTCGACCCATTTTGGTGTCGATCTAGCAGCCAGACTGGCATTATGAAATCAATGTGTCGGACTAGTCCGGCACATATTTATTGGTCCAACACATTTTGGTGTCGGTCTGGCACAAAAAAAAAAAAAAAACGTTATAAACACGGGTTGAATAAAGGTATTTTGGTGGAAAAGAAAGTACCTTTTGAATTGGGGGATAGCTGCACAGAAAAACAGTAATGAGGTTTTTTTTCACTCAACTATGTCCCCTCAAATATTTTCAAATTTGGCAAGATACCTTTGTCTAGGCCTTGGAACCTAAGCATTTTTATTATTTTTAAATGTGTTTACATTCCAGTCATTTGGTCGGCGTCTCTTAGATGGGTCCAATCCTTGAATATCAGCAACTACGGAGATTTTTGAAGATATCTTTAGAAAATGTACCCTAGTTGGAATATTTTATGCCTCTTAATTATTTTATAAAGGGTTTTGACCCCTTCAATGATATTGTCCCTTAAAATAAAATAATACAGCCTCTCCATATGTGAAAAACTAATGTTTAGGATTGAATAGAGATAAAAATTCTTAGATGATCAAATTTAAGTATTTAGAAACTAAAAAAAGTTACTAAAAAAATAATAAACCCATGCTTTGATTCTAATTTGAATCACAAATTTTCAGACAAAAAAAAACTATTAATTGTGTCTATTACATGCAGGAGTAAGTTTGAATTGTAGAACCTTTCTTTTTACCGAATACCTCAAAATATTTTTCTAATAATAGTTGTTCTAGTGACATAGGATCCTATAAGAAATTGTCTATTTCTTGTCAACAACTACATCAATTCAATTTTTTATTTGTTTTTTTATTATTTTTATTTTTTGAGAAAAATCCTCACAATTTTCTTTACATTATTTGAACTTTAAACAAGGCCAATGACAATTACGTAGGTAAGGGCAGGATAGTGAGTCCAACCTTCCATGTCTATTTTAGAAAGAGACATGTCACATATACCACCATAGTCATAATTTTAAAAAGAAGAGTACGGGATTGTCTATGAAAAGACCATTTATCTTTTGTACACTGAAGGTCACAATTATTATTGTCCGTTAAGTTTCAAAATGAGTGGTTGCGAGAATGTCATTGAATAAACACAAAATTTCAAAAAAATTATCGAACTTCATTAGTCACTCCAAGCCATCCAATTTGATATCTAATTAGTGAGAATGATTGTGACCTTCATTTACAAAAATAAATACTCACTTTATAGATAATTATGTAGTCAAGTGTAGGCTAGTGATTCCAACCTCCATGGTCCATTTTAGAACTAAGAAGCATATCGCACATACCACCATGGTCAAAAAAAAAAATCCAAATTGAGAAAATAATTAAATTTTAATATTCAAAATTGGTTCATCATCTTGTACTCTTTTTTTTTTGGATCATTCATTTTAATTATGCATAGATAGTTAGATTTCATTATTTTTGGAGTTTTAAATTACTATATCTGAAGCAAACATATTTTTCATGATGTAAATCTCAATCAAAAATAGATTAACAATAATTTGATATGCATTTTGGGTCATAAATGCTTAATACAAGGGTCTTGCATATCACACCACACTTTGTTCCCCTCCCTTCACATGGAGAAGACTCCAAAAGTTTAAAAAATTATTTTATTTTATCACATGCGAAGGTAGAAATTACAAACTCAATTATTTTATTCATTTTTTGAAAATAAAAAAAAATATTAATAGAAGAATATTACAAACTCAATTGTTTGTGCACCACTGGAATTAGCCATTTGGTGAGCGAAAAAGATTTTCCAACTGCAGGAGCAAGCTGTCCATTTATTGCCCAAGTAAAACTCAATGTAGAGTAAACTTGTACGATCAAAAGTTTGGAGATGTAACCTAACTTATATGCTAATATCAATAAAAAAAATTCAGAACTTAATGAAATGATTTCATCTTTTTTGTCTTCCAACCCCCTAAACTCTTTTGATTATGTATTATTGACCTCAACAACTTATACATGATTTTATATTTCTCTCTCTTTAAAACTCATCTCTCTCACATCATCGTCTCTCTCTCAAAACTCTATCTCTCTCTCAAAACTCCATCTCTTTTCCTATTACTCAAACTTCATCTCTCTTTAAAACCCAAACTCCATCTCTCTTTCTAAAACTCCATCTTTCTTTCACACACATAAGGAGGTGTGCTCATGTTCATGCTCAAGCTAAACCCCTTGGTTGGTAAACTCATCGAGAAGCGAAGAGGGAGAGATGTAGTTTTAGAGAGAGATGGAGTTTGAATAGAGTGTCATTTTAGTGTCTGTTTGGGTAAAAAATTTATGACCAAAAGGATTCAAGGAGTTGTAAAATAAAAAATATGGAGACCTTTTACTTATAAGTAATATTTTATTTTTTTTGGATCTCATGAGATATGGAAGTTAAAAATAAAAAATAAAGAGATATTTTTACAAAAATTTATCTTCTAACTACTAGACCTAATTTACCACTTTTGATTACTCCATCTTTTACGTCTCTATCACATCTTTTTGATGGGGATAGAGAAATAAAGACATATAGAGATGGGGAGAGAGAAATGGGAAAGCTTTTTACGTTCCCTTACAACATGAAAGTTCTATGTTCCTTTTTATCCAACCGTCCATTTTTTAATGGAGGGCTAAGATTGCCCCCAATCACATCTCTACACTGTTTTATTTTTAAGTTTTTTTTTTACAAATTGTTTTGACACCAAATTTTGGACGCCCATTCTTATATTAAACTCACACTAACGAAAAATATAAAAAATATATTTTCAATAAAATAAAATAATCAAAATACCCTTGAAAGTTCTAAAGAGTATTTTGGTCATTATTTTTTATCAAAAAATTATTATTATTATTTTTTTATAGGTGTGCCCTAATGAGAAGATGACACGTATCAAATTTCATATTAAAAAAAATTGTATTAAAAAAACTAAAAATAAAATACTTTGAGATGCCAGATCTAAGGTCAAACGATGAGTGGCTCTCTTGATAAAAAATTGAACGCTCGATGGTATAGGGGGAATATGGAACTTCTACATTGTAGGGAGAATATAAAAAACTTTCCCGAAAGATATAAAGACATATAAATAAAGGTAAGATAGATGCATCTTTTTAGTTTTTATTTGGACAAAAAACGAGCCATCAAAAGGTATAAATTGGGTATGATTTTTTAAAAATCTAAAATCAGTTATGTGTACACATAGCATATACACACATATTTTCCCTAAACAAAAAAGATCTCTTAAGTATTCTACTCCGATATATACTATGCTCCCGTTGGAGCATATTATATGTACTCTTGAATGTGATATTTCCCCTATACAAAAACATCTCCTTCTGGTCCAATATATACTATGCTTCAAAGGGAGCATAGCATATGCCCTTGAATGTTTGGTTCGGGTAATCTTTTGCCGAGGGCAAAACCGTCTTTAATAGAAAAATCTGGGCTAACTTTGGTCTTTTCCGCCCCGAAATGATCCTTTTAAAGGACGGCAGGGGTACTTTTGACATTTACCACATTTTGACGGTCTTAGACTCCGTTAATTATTCAACTGTTTCCATTTGAGCTTTTAAAAAAAGGCAACACGTTCCCTTAGCCGTTTCCATTGCCGTTTCGTTGTTACTTTTTCCCCTGAAATAGTTGACTGAAATACCCTCTATCTTTTGCAATAACTTCATGTGCACCCATCCTTTTCAATGAGACCCCGATATCTGCATACTAGAAAATGACAATTTAACCCCTGATTGGGAATGCCAAAGCTTTAAAATCTGAATTTAATGAAAAAGAAAAGAGTAAAACGTTTTATAGTTACTTATATACGATGGCTTAAAGTGATGGTAATCTCTTTATATAAAACATAAAAAATGTGGTTTGTAAAGAGCCTTGGCTCTAAACAATCAAATTAGAGCCTACCTTCAAATAGTATCGAGAAATATAGTTTCAATATTAAAAATCTTTGTGATAGCCTTAAAGTATATTTTCATATTTATTTAGAAAGTTTAAAGTTTAAAAAATAATGTAAATCGATATATCTATGAAAACTTGAAAATCTTGAAAATTGACAGTCCAAAACTGTGTTACAAAATACACTATTTCCAAAACTTGCAATCCATTTTTTTTTCATGTCCATGCATCTTGATGTCGAGATGATCAATTTGAAGATATTTGGGCATCTAAATAACATCTTCTAAGGAAATTTTTGTGGTAGGCTAAAATTTGATTGTTTATAGCCTCGGCTCTATATAAACTTTTCCCAAACATAAATAGTTTCGTCGCATATAGTTGGAATTATAGTTAGAATCACAGAAAAAAGCAAGAGGTAAGTCCAAAATGACGTGGTTGAAAGTAGTTCGAAAATAAATGAGGACTTATGGTCCCACTGAGGATGTGACTTTTAATAGAGCAGAATGGAGAATCAGGGTTCATGTAGCCAATCCCAATTAATCGGAAAAATGTTAAAATTTAGGGCGCACCTTAAAAATTTCACTAGAAGAGGTTGTTTTGATGCCCAAATATCCTCAAACTGATCATCTCAACGTAAAGATGAATGACATGAGAAAAAAATAGATTTCAAGTTTTGAAAATAGTGCATCTTGTAATGTATTTTTGGACCATCAATTTTCAACATTGTCAAGTTTTCATAGGTCTGTTCGATCTACACTATTTGTGAAGCTTTAAATTTTATAATTAGAGATGAAAATATATTTAAGGCTATCACAAAGATTTTTAGTATTGAAACTACATTTCTCGATACTATTTGAAAGTGTGATTTTATTTTGATTGTTTGGAGCCGTGACTCTGTACAAACCATAGGCACAAGATTCTTGATTGCAATTAGAACCTTAAGGGAAGAGAGACACAGAGATTTACAAGAAATTCAACACCAATGGTAATAAATATCAAAGGATTAGCAGGTGTCCTGGAATTCTTATACTCATTGTTTAAAAAGTTGGACTCAAGCTCTGTCTTGCCACGTGCCACATGCTTGAGCCAAATCCCCTTGTCCCAACATGGGCGAGTCCCAGCCAGTCCAGACAATTTTTAATATAGAAAAATTATAAAATATACAAAATATGGGATGCAAGCAATATTTAGGGTTTTTGTTGGGAAGCGCATGGCTTCTGACTCGAGCGAGTCTTGAATCAGCCTACTATTTTTGCAACCCTATTTGCAGCGCAAGACTATACCAGCTCGGTTTGATGTATATGTTGGCTTGAGAAAATATAAGAAAAAAAGAAGAAGAGAAGGACTCAAGTTAACCAATCTGACAAGTCGGTTTGATCCGAAGTACATGGCTTACTTGATTTATGGAGCTGCTTTGATCTATATGTTAGCTTGAGAAAATATAAGAAAAAAGAAGAAGAGAAAAACTCAAGTTGACCAATCTGACAAGTCGGTTTGATCCGAAGTACATGACTTAACTTGATTTATGGGTTCGGTCCTATCTTTATGACTATAACTGAAACTAGTTTTATATATATACAGATCATAAGCACCAACTATTGATCTCGTATTAATACAAAAACCAAAATGCCATATTACACCCGAAAAATATAAGAAAATATATATATTAATACTATTTATTTTTGATACAAGAAGGTCACAATTATTATTGACTATTAAATTTAAAATCCGGAGGTTGATGAGTTATCTTTGTTTATTAGACAAATTTTTTTGAATGTTGTTTCATATTTTTATCTATTAGATTTCACATTTAATGGTCAAAAGTGACTGTGACCTTCATGTGCTAAAAATAAATGGTATCATTGTATATAATCCCAAAATATAAAAGACGCGGTTAACATGTGGCTAGCCTGCATATTGTAGAAACGTGGGCTTAAAAATAAATATATTTTTTAAATATAATTTGACCTTAATTTTTAGAGAATATACAATCTTTAACATGGAGATCATGAATATGAAAAAAAAAAAATTGAAATTTAGAAATAATAATTATATTAATAAAATATTTGGACCGTTAGTTACATTTGTTTTTAGATGGATCACCTATTTGCATCCATCGTTAAGGTTGATGCTTTATACATCTGTTGTATATTGTAGAAATTCAGTTCCTCCTGCATGAAACAATTTGTTCAAATCTTGAAATCCATTTTTTTCACATGTCTATGCATATTGATGTCAAGACAATAAATTTGAGGATATTTGGATATCAAAACAACTTATTCCAGTGAAATTTTTGTGGTGCATTCTAATTTGATTGTTTTGAGCCTCCGCGATTTATAAACTTTTTTTAATATATCCCCACAAGGAAAAGTATGTGTCTCAAGGGCATGATGGCCTAATTCACAAATAACAAAGGGCATTTTTGGCAACTAAGCAAAAAGAACGAAAAAATTGGGCGTCCTTGTCATATTATGAAACGATCGGGGCCTAAAACTTTTATCACGGGAACAAGACTGTGCCCCTCGCTCTCTCTCTTCTCTCTCTCTCTAAGTTTCCTTTTTTGTGACCCCCGCTCCTTGCAATCTCCGACCCATTCGTTTATTAGGGTTCATCTCTCTCTCTCTCTCTCTCTCTCTCTCTCTGTGTCTTGCTTTTGCAGAGATTTACCCCTCCATTAATGGAGAATTGCGGCTTCCTCAACTGCGAAAAGCTGGATAGAATGGCGAACTGGGTGGGAACAAGCGTGGCCTCTGCTTTCTTCGCCTCTCTAGAGAGATGTTCCTGCATAACCCTCAACACAACGGACATGGAGGAAGACGAGGAAGAGGCAAAAGATCGCCCCCTCATGTTAACCAAACCAGTGGTTCATGATGTTCCAGAGAAGGCTTCTAATGGAGTCGACCCAAGTCCAGTTTGAGGCCTTTCTCTTTCCTCTTTCATAATTTTAGAGAGATGAATGATCATGTGTAATACGTTTTGTTGGGTGCGTTTTTTTTTTTGCGTTTCTAATGGAGATTTGCTGTGTGATATGATACGGGAACTCGTGATATGGTAAACTTTGTAGAAATTCATGGTTGGATCTTGAAATTGAATGGATCTTTAATGGTTTCTATCATTTTTTTTTGGTTGGGGTTTCTCTGGTTCCTTTAATGGTGGCTCTTCTTTTGGTTCTCTGGTTCTGAGAGAGTAATGATCCTCTGGTGTTTGATGGGTTGTTTTTCGCTCTGTCTCTCTCTCTCTTCTTGGGGTGAGATCTGTGTTTCTTTTTCTTTGTTCTCGTATTTATTGAATAATTTTTCTTGGTTTTCCTTATTGCTGAACCCTGAATCCAGGAGTCGTGTTTTTTTATGGATTTATATTCTTTTCGATGGCAAACATTCATGGGTTTCTCTCTCTACTTTGCACAAAAATGGAATTGCAATTGTGTATGAGGAAAATAACATATAGTTTTCCTTTTTTTTGGGTAGTTTTCTTTTTTTTTGGTTCTCTGTTGGTTTCCCCTCTCACTGAGAAATCATGGCTTTATTGCTTGTGTATTTCGTTAGTTTATTTCCGTTCTTATTTTATTGTTGTGATTTCTTCAGTCGTTTTTTTCTCTTATTTGATGGATTCTTTCTTTCTTTTTTTCCTTATTTTTATTATTTGTTGAGAAATCGTCATCGCTTTGCCATTGTCGGTTTCTCCTGTTTTTTTCGACGTAATTCTGTGGATACTTAAAATACTTTTTAGGGATTCGCTCTCTTCTTCTTCTTCTTATCTCTCTCTCTCCCCCCTTTGTGATATTTCTCCTTGTTACAGGTGATGAATTCTTTCATTGGTTTGAATTTTCAAATGTCAAATTGGACTGAATTCATCGCAAAATTCACTTCAACGGCCTTGAAAGCTGGTTAAAAGATGGGGAATTTTTTTTACTGATACTTGTATCAAGGAAGAGAAATTCCATCTGTAAAAAAGGCTGAAATTATGGATTTCCAACTACATTTTCCTTGCAAATTTAGTTTTTACCATGCAACATCAAGATCATCTTGAAAAATAAACTAATTCATTTAAGTTTTTTTCTCCTTCGAAAGTGGGCTTTTACGGTATATGACCTTTAATATAGGTGTACTGGGATTTATGTATCTGTACTGGGATTTATGTATACGACCTCAATTTGGAAAATAACTCTTATGAGGAAGACTTTTCTCCCAAGAACAATGTGGTTAAGGGCCTCAATTTGGAAAATACTCTTATGCAGACTTTGTCTCAAAGACAATGTGGTTAAGGGTCAAAGCTTTTCAATGGACAATGTGGTTAGGGTCAAAGCTTTTCTCCGACTATTGGAGATTGGTTATACGAATCCTGGTCGGTTTTGCTCGCAAAAATTTTCATGCTTAATACAATTCATCTCTTTTGGATGAGTTAAGGAAAAATATATGAATCCTGGTCGACCATTTGCTTGCAAAAATTTTCATGCTTAATACACTCCATGTCCTTTGGATGGGTTAAGGAAAAATTTTAAGTCCCTTATCCTTCTTAGACCAACTCCTGTTGATAGTTACATTCTTAGATTTAGTTTTGAAACCTCGCAATAAAAGTACTAATTACTCAATCGTAAAAAAGTTACAATCTCTTCTCCCCCTTTCTTTAGAGAATGCAAAGATGTATGCGTTAAAGTCTAATATTAAGATTGGTACATCACATATGTATGTCTATGAAACTTAAATTTTTATGAATATTTTTATTTCTCTTTTTTCAAAATTTTAAAGGGAAATTTATCAACAAAGACCTGCTTAACATTTCGCTCATTTTCGACTATTCCAATTGATGTAATTTTTTAAATTGATTCAAAACATAAATGAAATGACAAAATAGCTCATGCCTTAGGCATATTTTGATAAATTTATCTCGAAGAATTTAAACATAAATGAAATGACAAAATAGTTCATGCCTTAGGCATATTTTGATAAATTTATCTCGAATAATTTTTTAGTCCTATCAGCATTATTGGTGCAGCTATCGTGAGTGGTTTGGTCCGGTCAAAATCAATCAAACTATTGGTTGAAGGTAAAAGTTTATATAGAACTGATACTCTAAACAATCAAATTAGAGCCCTCCTCAAAAATTTCACTAGAAAAAGTTGTTTTGATGGCTAAATATCCTCAAATTGATTATCTCGGACATCAAGATGCATGGACATGAGAAAAAAATGGATTTCAAGTTTTGGAAATAATGCATCTTGTAATGCATTGTTGGACTGACAATTTTCAAGTTTTTATAAATTTGCTCGATCTACACTATTTTTTGAGCTTTAATTTTTATAATTAAAGATGAAAATATATTTTAAGGCTATCACAAAGATTGTCAGTATTAAAATCACATTTCTTGATACTATTTGAAGGTGCGCTCTACTGTGATTGTTTAGAGCCTTGACTTTGTACAAACTTCACCATTGGTTAATCAGTTGGATTAGATTTTAGAAAAAAGAAAAAAAATCGATATAGTAATAGTTTTTCCTTCTCCGTTGCTATTTTATCAAACTTCATTTAGTTGGTTGAATCGGTAAAAAATAACAGATCCGCCTAACCAAAACCGGTCAGACATTAATTTTTGATTAATTTTCGATCAAATCCAATTTTTGCCTTGGACCATATTAACCAAGGTACCAATTTGCAATCCAATTTGTCGAACCACCCGTTTAGTTGGTCTTGATAATTATGGTCTTTGCCACTATAAAAGCAATAAAAAATTGTTTATTTTGTAATTAGCAATTTATTTTCCTTTATGGAGGAGATTGTTGGTTTGGGATACCTGATATTATTCTACACGTTCGGGTTTTATTTGCGATTCCTTTCTTAGTTTGAGATATCAAAGGGAACTTTGATCGAGAAAAAAGTAATTTGTTTTGTTTTTCTTGGTTCCCCTTGCTAAATTTCCAAATTCTATAAAGAAATTATTCTTTAGAGAGACACATTTGATATGAGGAGAGGTCGATTGATTCTTTTGAGAGTTCCCCTTGGAAAATTTCAAATTCTAGAGAAAGAGATTTTATTTTATTCTTAATAACGATTTCATTGGACCCAAAGGATCACCATTGGATTTGGATCCAAATCTCAAGATGAGATTGGAATCTTACCGGCTAACTTCCTTGCCACCAAGATGCCGTGACCAATCCCTTTCCAAACCTTATGATGCAAGAAAATGACAATGGATCGAGCCCTCAATCTCAGATATAAGAGAGAGAAAGAGAGAGAAAAGGGGGTAAGCATCATTTACTGCTTTAATGGTTGGGTTCATGCAATGAATTGTAGGCACAACTAATAATAGACCAACGCTGGCCTAAGGCTGGACTAGAACAAAACAAATAAAATTTATAGAGAGAGAGATGATCAATGAGGTACGCAGAATAGACCACAAGAAAACAAATCTATAATAACTTGAATAAAATTGTGTGTGTGTGTGAGAGAGAGAGGGAACTAATCAATGAGGTAAGCTGAATAGAATACAAGAAAACAAGCAGATCTATAGCTTCAAAAATTTCTAGCCTATGTAAAAATGAGGGGAAAGGTTTACGGAGAGACAGAGAGAGCTACTCAATGAGGTAAGCTGAAATGACTACAAGAAAACAAGCAGATCTATAGCTTCTATATTTTTTGGCCTATGTAAAAATGAGGGGAAAGGTTTAGCCACATTCAACTTCAGAGATTTCATATTTTTTGGCCTATAAAAATGAGGGGAAAGGTTTAGCCACATTCAACTCCAGAGATTTCATATAATTCATTTCATACCCGGATTGAAATGCTAGAAAATCAGAGAGAAAAGGAGGAAAGACCCTTGATATTTGGTTGAAACTTGAAACAAATGGCCCACCAAGTTTAATGACAGACTGACAGTTGAGAGAGAGAGAGAGAGGCATCATTTGAATTTTAACCATCTTAGAAATAACAGCCAGTTTTGTGCGTATGGAGAGAGAGAGAGAGAGAGAGAGAGAGAGAGAGAGATCGTTGGACTACTACCAAACGTACGAAAGACGGACAGTCGATCGAGGCTCAGTACGAAACTAACCGAAAACGTAGAATACTCACCATAACAACTACACGTACTAA
>NW_006494916.1:8095692-8132351 GCF_000471905.2 Amborella trichopoda | reverse complement strand
AACGTAGTAGTAGTACGTAGTACGTAGTACGTAGTACGTAGTAGTAGTAGTAGTAGTAGTAGAGAGAGAGAGAGAGAGAGAGAGAGAGAGAAGAGAGAGAGAGAGATCTTGGCACTTCCAAAGTCCAAAAGAGGCATCGATCAGGCTCATGAAACTCCAAAAACGTGAATATCACCATACAAATCAGCTACAAATTTGACACCAACTTTTTCTTGCAGGGACAAGGTTTACACTTATTTCTTCAATTCACCAAAAGAAATGGTCATGTGAATAAATGAATCAACAAATGAAAGAATGGCGGAACCCTCCAAGTTGTAGTGAAAGTGAACCTTGGCCCTAGCAACCAAATCCCAGCATGATGCTTTTATTCACCATCCCCCTACTCCAAAAGAACAAAAGTGATACACAATTATGAGAGAGCAAAATAAACCACCCCGAACATTACCGATAAATACATAAGCTGCATATTCTAAAGGGAAACATTATGTTTGTTTTCACCCATATAGTTATGTGTCTGTAGCGCTACAACCGTCCAACAATGATCGGACGGTAGTGAATAAGCTGAGAAAAACATGTTGATGCCAATTGTGTTTGTGAGAGCATAATTAGTGTCTGACATTGTTATTGACTCACTCCCATTAGACAGATGTATGTCATTAGACACAAATTATGTGTGCGGGGACTCGGAAAGCTTGTCCAAATCTAAGTACAAACATAAATACCAAAATACTTTCTATACTGTTAGAATTTACTAAAATAAAAAAAAGAAATAGCTTTGGATGAGAAGGGGAAATTTTTATGACAAAAAACTGGCTGATTCATCAACATGTCAAGTTGACATCTAGCAATTCAAAAGACACCCATATACAGGCAGTGATCTATCTTATGAAAGAAGGATTAAATAAGATGAAATAATAATGAGAAATCCAGAAAAAAACATATGTTAGCCAGTTTATATAGACTTCCATCGCATCAAGTATGACCATATTGGCAGTTATGCTACTGTATTAGAACTAATGTTGTCATATTCAATAGAACCGATTAGAAGTTAAATATGCAGAATAGAAGTTCTTGAAAAAGTTCATGTGGAGAACCTTAAAATTTCACATCTTTTCCATTGTACAATATGTTAAAGACAATTATTACAAATTCTAAGATGAATAGCACCAAATTAAAGCAAGAATCATCTTTCAAGCAGATCAAGGTTAATCAGATCAAATATTGTTTGATGGAAACGTTACAAATGGAAATTTCACATGATATGCATGTAAACAACCAATTACATGTAAACTAAGCAATCTAATCACTAGAATGGAGAAATTTCATCATGGAAACCCCCAAATTTAAAGCGTAAAAGGGAATCAACTTCATCATGGAAAGAGTCAAGTTAGAACATAAGAACCATTATAGCAAGAGCCAACCATTGCAGCAAATCTTGAACTCTCTTCTCCATTATTTCTAAATTATATGGAAGGGTGTAATGCTATCAAAATATGTTAATAAGATGGCTCTCATTTGCCATTGAGAAAGGCATGGTATCCATTACATCAGAAATTGAAGGCCTTGATGAACTCTGGGTTGCCCTTGAATGGTCCATTGGCCTATAATATACTTTCCCTTTACAATCACCACAAATTTTTAATAGCAGTAAAATTAAACACATACCTATCTAATGAAATAAGAGAAATAACTTACCTTTCCATCAGAGGGTGCAATTCAATCTGATTTTCGCCTGAGTTATTCATGATCCTTGCTTATGCTTTTCAATCCATTCTTTGTGGTAAGTGACTCATCCAAATCTGGAACTGCACACCCATGGAGACTAGCATTCAAAGAATCTCTTTTAGTGTACGAACAATTGTATATACAGCTTGCATTGCCCTCCCTCAATTGAAACTTACAATCCAATATATTTTCATCAGCTGATTCCACAGGAACCGCACAAGTTGATTTTGAACGATATTGTGGAGAAAGAAAAAGCTTCTTTCTTAATCTCCCAATGTCGTTAATGCGCAGACCTGAACCAGGAGTCTCATCTTTTGCACAAATTTCAAGTGGCCTTTTCCTCATAATTGATGGAGTGCAAGTAAAGCTCCTAGCCGCATTCTCCAATATATCTTCAGGGCTTACATTATCCAAATTGCTAGAGAGGAAATGGGAGGTGACAGACGGCATGGTTCCTCGAGAATTTAGTAAACTTGGTATTGAATTACTATAGCTCCTTGACTGGTCATCATTTACAGATGAAATGCAGGAGTTTCTCAAGGGCCCTGGTGTATAATCCAAAGAACCTAACGATAATGTGAGAGACACCTCATCACGGGTACTGTTTTCATTATCAGTAGATTCACTTGACACTCTCCTAGAATTGTTACCTTCACATCTGGAGAACAAACCCAAGTCTGGACCAACTGAATTGTCATCAGTTTTTTCCTTAAGACTCTCATGAACCTCATTATAGTTAGGTTTCAATTCCTGGTTCGCACTTAAGAGAGATAAATTTACAGAGGAAGTTTCTGGACACACTTCTGAGCCCAAGTTCTGGCCTGAAGTAACAGCCGAACATTCGCTGTTTTCATTTGCCAATATGATACTTCTATCCAGTCCCTCTCCTGCTGTAGACAAAGATGAAGTGCTCAACAAAGGAGTTACATTAGATTGCTTCTGGAGCTTCTTCTTCATAGTGCAGTTCCAATAGTTCTTTATAGAATTATCCGTCCTATATAAAAAGAAAACGGTTACGACTTAAATTTGATGCAAGTATCCTGAATATTCACTTGGAAATAAATCTTTAGTATTGGTAAATGTCTATTATTAATGAACAAATTCAAGCATAAAGTATCATTCACAAATGGTATAAATAGAAATTGTTAATCAGATTCAATATAAGGCACTTGAACATTCACTCGGAACTAAATCATGAACAATGGTGGTGCTAAATTTCTAAGACTACTTACAAAGAAATTTGAGTGGAAAAATTCATTCCATAAATGGCACCTTCACTAGCCTACAATCCAGCAGCTATATCTGGACCCAAAGCAATTTCTAGTTTTCTTTCAAAATTTCAAATCAGCAATAGAAATTATATATGCTGAAGTATCCCTGGAACTTCTAGCTACACTAGAGCTTCGCGAAGTTGTTCAATTGAGCCATTTGTTCTTCTATCAGGGAAGTACCCCAGTAGCATCTCACTGAAAAAATATGAATTACTCCTAATTGATAAAATATTACAATCCTGGCCATCCCATTCTTGACCCAACACCCTAGCACATTCTCCTATTATAATCTCTCGGCGATTCAGTTGCCAAATATTTAATGCTTTTTCTTATTGTCACCTCTTATTGATAGGCATGAAGACATATAAGGGGTATATCACATGAGATATCGAATCCATGGGGTATAAAGCCCCAAAAATATTCGATCTAAATCTAGTGTCACCAACCCTGAGCAACAGAAATTGTCTCTAGAATCAGCTTCTTTATGGATAGGCTGACAACTACGGTGCATATTAACTTTCTAATTTTCACAGAAGTAACTCCACCTGTTCCAGGGATTGAATAGAAGTATCTAATTACGTGTTGAATAGGGTTCAAAGAAATTTTTTTTTTTAATCATTTATTGCTAATGGAGCTGTTTTACTACCTGCTATTGTCCTCCACCCCCAAAATAAGAATCTCCACTCTATCCCTCTAAACCAATGGCTTACATGTGCCTATAAAATGAGGTCCATCCCGATTTGGTACTTCATCATTTGCTTACTTTCCATCACTCCATCAAAGTGACATCATTTCACCCTTCCAGAACCCCAAAAAGAGAATGAGTTCATTTACAATCCTATTTTCATGACAAGCTTACACTTCCAAAAAAATGACAAGTTTGCCCTTTCAATTGATCTTAACAATTTCCGATACCTATATATATCTACCTATACTAAGCCACGGTTAAGGTTAGGGCAGTGCCATTCAACTAAAAGGGTACCCTATTGATAGAGATAGCTTAAGGCAGTATACCTATTGAGAGGGTTGAGTTCTAGGTAAGAGTGAAGATGCGTAAGTTAAATTTAAGGTAGGAATTTACTACATGCTATGTAGAATACACATCTAATTCCTATCTTGATATATATCTATTTCCAATATAGATAAATCAAATTGATTTTCGCCCTATATGTTAATGTTTCTTTCCTTCCTACATCTTCGCTCTAAATATAGATCCCATTCCTATCCTAAAATATATTCTTCCTAATTTTGACAAATTTAGATTGATTTTTTCTTATATCAAATGATTTCCTCTATACACTCCAAACAGATAGCGAGAGATCATAGGGAAGCCCTATTATTTGTGGAGGTTCCCATCGTACTCCTTTTAAAATAAGATACTTTCTTATTTTACTTCGTTTTATGTTTTGGATAAGTGGGGTGTGAGATAAAAATCAAGATCAAATAAGATGCTCATTTTAAAGTATTAGAATCATTTTACACACTTAAATATGAAAACTTTCGGACTAATGATTCATCGCCATTTAATCATGGATGCAAGATGATTCAATTATTTTGCATAGTCTACTATTGTAGTGTGCATTATGGTTTTAATGGTGGGTCTGCATAGCACCAGCCTCGACTGCACTCCAAAAGGTGAGGTTGTAGTCTCCTGTACTATCCGATTCAAAACTGATGGCAGAGGATCTACTAAGTCTAACATGCTGTGGTGCAAAAACTGTAGTTTGGGTTGATTTCTTTTAGTATTTACTGTTGCAATTTGCCCCTTTTTATTTTACTGGGACATGGAACTATACTTTTTAAGAAAAAAATCATGTTTATTATTGGCTACATACTAAGAACATTTATTGACTAGTATCTTTTTAGGGCAATGGAGGTGCCACCAACTGTTTTTATTCTTGTTAAAATGTTTTCACCAGCTATAGTTTGTGCAAGGTGATTCCAGCTATTGTTTTCTAGTTTATGCTTTATTAGATCAACCCAAGGAAAATTTTCCGTGTCATCTGACCAGCTATAGTTTACTAATTTACGTTATAATGGATCAATATGAACAATTTTCCATAATGAAATTGGTGGAGATATTTAACTAGAGATCAAATATACAGAGATGAAATCCACTGGAAAATTAAGTATAACAAACACTTATTAACACAATAAATTACAAAACAACTTATTAACACAAATTACGCAAATGAAATAACTGGGCATTTTGTATCCTTGCACCTTCTATTTACCTATTACAGTGGCGCCCGGCAAGAACACAAAGATATACTCACCCACCACAAAGAAATAGAGAAGAGAGAAATTTTTATAATCCAGATATGCATGACTCAGAATTTGAAACAGAGAAAATAATTGCATCTTATTGTATAATTTTACCTGCCAGGAATAAATTTCGCGATCTCCGCCCACTTGTTCCCATATATTTGGTGGGCATGAATGAGAACACAATCCTCCTCTTGGGTCCACGGTTCCTTCTTAATTGCAGGGTTTAATTGGTTATACCACCTACAAGATCAACACTTTCACAACTAAAACCTGCAGCATTTGGGTACTTCTTCTTTGTACTTAATTATTTATTCAAGGTTAACATTCTGAAAAAAAACATGGGTAATTTCTAAAACGTATATCTAAAGTACATACCATGTTCCGCATTTAAGTTTATCCTAAAACACATTAAGCTGATGGACATAACTACTTTCACAAGCTACACAACCAAATTCCAATATCCAGTGATAATTAAAACTACTAAAAAATATGAATTACAAAATAAAGGATATTATACCCATAGCCATGGCAATAAATTTTGCCACTGTGGTGCCAAATAACTTAAAAAAGAAGATAAGGGTGAAACTGATAAATGCCCAAACAACAACAATTTTAAGTAACACTCTGAATATCTGACCTTACATATAAAATTGGATGCAAATTCAGCCAATCTTCATGGTTCTCACAACTTTTGCCAAACACAGCTAAATTATTAGCCCTCCTACTTTTATTATTTGAAATTCAATAAAAAGTGCTCGTTAAATTCAAAATGTCAGTAGTTAATGATCACACACACACACACACACACACACACACATATATCTATATATAATCGGTGCCACATCTACTGCTGTACATTGCACTTTCACAGTAGGATAAGGGGAGAGGGCATTCAAGCATTCATATTTACACACACACACACACATATATCTATATATAATCGGTGCCACATCTAGTGCTGTACATTGCACTTTCACAGTAGGATAAGGGGAGAGGGCATTCAAGCATTCAATTAAATATGCAAAGAAAACAGGGTGTGTGTGTGTGAGAGAGAGAGTTCAACCGCCACACGCACACACATTCACACAACAAATATATATACACAAATAGAGTTGACTGCCAGCACATGCACACAGAACAATAAGAAGATAAATATCACCCAATAATATGCAACTTGAGAACATGTTATATTCATAATGCGATAGGTGTTATTCTAATACCTTTCTCGGCATTGTTTCCCTATGCGGCCTGGCAAGGACTGTGCTACAACAGACCACTTCTTAGTCCCTAACTTCTCCACTTGTTTAACAATTTCATCGTCTTCCTGAACTCAAATGATAATATAACATAAATCATAACATGAATCTCGCACCTACACAATATTACAAAACTTTTCCGGTTATAAAAGCTAGAGAGAGGCTAGATTTTTTACCTCTTTGGTCCATGGTCCCTTAACAACATCAGGGTTAAGAACCTTTTGCCAACGATGCAGGCATTGAACATCTGCTCTATCATTAAAACACTTGGCTGCAAAAGATAAAGTAAGTTATTGATCAGAACCCATATAGAACAATTATAGTTGAAAGCTGCACATTCAAGAACAGTAAAATTCAAAATAAAAAATTGAGAATATGAGGATACACAGTGTTATCGATTCCACAAACCTATTTGCTTCCAATTTTTCCCATTGAATTGCTTGACAGCTTGCATTAAAATGGCATCCTGTTCATATTTTTAAAACCAAGAAATTAAAGAGCAGGACATTCACATGAATCATCAAAACAACAATTAATCCTTTAAGAAAGAAAAAAAAAGTCTAAAGGCTTAGAACTAAAAACTAGAGCGTGGGATATCACATTAATAAGTGACAAAGGTAAATCAACTTCCACAAATCAAAATATTGACCTTTTTGTGAAAACGAGGGCTAACTGCCGAATTGTTCTATATGAGGGAACATAATTACATAGGATGCTTGCTCACATTTCCATAAATAAGCATAAACTTCACTCAATAATTCATAGATCCTACAATTATCTTTGTGGTGAAAGACAAAATAACTTTAGAATACCATATGGACTGCAAAATGTGGATAACAAAACACTGCCTTTCATACCTCCTCCTCTGTCCAATTTCCTTTTGTGGAGCGCTTTGTTGGACCATTTGTCCTCCTACAAACAAGAGACAAATACAAGATAAGTCATATAAAAAGTGGATCTCCAAATGTATGATGGTGGTCATACTACACCAGTAAATGACCAAATGATGAATGGCAACATAAAACACATACATTGACATGCATGCACAAATACATAGTTACACATAAATATAGTCCTAAATATAACCAACATTCCAAATGTATGAGGAGGCCATACTTCACTAGTAAACAACATTCCAAATGTATGAGGAGGCCATACGTCCCCAGTAATGACCGAAAGAATATTCCAACATATGAACACACACATAGACATGCATGCATACACAGTAATATACAAATACGGTCCCAAATACAAACACACATGCTTGCATGTATGCATTAAAACATATATGTATTTATATATCTATGTGTGCATAGTCACAAACTGATGCTATAGTTCTAAACCATGGCCTAATGGTATCAAAGTCCTCATCTCAACCACCAGTGAGCAGGTTCTAGCCACACTTGCCTTCAAAATCACTACCCTGAATTGCCACTTGAAATCTAATTTATGTGATCATGAGTTATTGGAGAAAATAGACCATAAGTGTGTCTGTACTAAAAGATTGAGTAAACGAGTATTCAGTTGGACTTTGAGGAATGATAATTCCAAATGGGTTTCTCGAGATGCTAAGGGATATACCAGCAACAACGACTCCAGATTCATGAACAACTTGCATAGGCTGCATTTGAAGGTGTTTCATTGCATTACATACCCGATTCAGTTAAGAAGGCTATGGCAATCAATGGACCATCGCTTGCTATTGTCTTTTGCGATAGAGTGGGCAAGGAAAATGCTGCTCTTAGCCCTTGTTTTACAATAGAAAAAAAATACCTCGTGAGGTATTTTTTTTCCTATTATACTTGCAATTTACAATGGATTGTTGCGTTGATGGGGAGGTGGGAATTGTCGTCATTAACAACCGAAGCCTAAAGCAACTTATCCTATCTTAACTAGTTAAAATACAAAACAGAGACATTACTTATGAATAATCAAGGCAACAAGAAAAATCTCACTAAAATTTGTTTCTCATTTGCTGGATATTCATTCATTTAGAATCTCAGCAAACTTCCTTGCCTTGATATAGCATAATACTATAATGCTAGAATGGGGACAAGTTTTTACACCCATTACGTCCATACGTACGATCCATATCATCATATACATATATGAATGGTCTAAATTGTGAAGATGGAAGCTGCAAATAAAAAGTGGAAGCCAAAACTGGTGCCCCTGTAGATACAGGATTGCTCTAAGGATTTAGAAATTAATGAATAAGCAAATATTCAGTTTCAAACACCCTGTAGGACATAATGATTTGGAAATAAAGCATTTAATGCAAAAGAACCTAAGGACCAGTACTAAAGTCATTGCAAGTAAAATCTGCAAATAAATTTGTTTCTGAAGGAATCAATAAAAAATCTATTTAAACTATATAGTAGCAACAAAAAATATACCAGCAATTTTCTTTCACTTGATTTATGAATAATGCGATATTTATATCAGGGTGCAAGTGGTCAAAAATAATAATTTTGCCCCATTTTAGTAATTTTCCTTTCCAAGGATACATGATTATGTGGACAAGGGGAACACATTACCATGTTTCTGTGTGTGTGCATTTGTATGTTGTGTCGAATATCATATGTCTGTTTGCATGTTTGTATGTGTGTCAAAGCGTGTTTGTATGTGTGTCAAAGCATCAATGAATCACATCCCAATGTCATATATATTTTTAAATAAATGTAAAGCAACCACATTTGCAGTGGCCTAACATATAAACAAATTTGGAAAGAATCCCAGAGTGTAGTCCATTGAGATCATCTCTCTCTCTCTCTCTCTCTCTCTCTCTCTCTCTCTCTCTCTATCAAGTGTTGATGAAAACGATGCACTGTGGTTCCACAAAGTCAAAAAAACAATGAGCCCATATATTTTATTGGGTTGGGGTGGGATCATGAAACCCAAACTAAAAGCACCAGAACATTAACATCCCAGAAGGGAAATATAATTGAACTGAATAAAGAATAAAGAAACAATCGAAAATGAAGAAGAAATGCATGATTTGGAGGAGATAATAACAGAAACCAAATATTACCTTCGGGTAATTGAGTACTGATCAATGGTGCTTCCATTATCAAGCATAATGGGGATCTCAACAGAACCAAATTCCTCTTTTACCTCTTCTACTGAGCCAGGTTCCATTGCAGAGCTTTAAAGTTTTTTAAAAACTGTAACCTAACTGATCTCCAACATTACGAGAAATATCAAGAAATCGGGATCATATATGTAATCAAGCTAAAATACCACCAAAAACCAACACAAAGTTCATTATTAGAAAGAGCAGAACTGAATATCACAGAGAACCAACACAAAATTGATTCAAGAAAGAACACAACTAAATATCTATCACAGAGAACGAATAAAACCAACACAAAACTGATTATTGGAAAGAAGATAACTAAATATCACAGGAAAGCAGCACAAAATCGAACCTTGGAGAAAAATAACTAAATATCACAAAAAACCACACAAATTTGACTCTTAGATAGAACAGTAGTTAACATCACAGAAAACCCACGAAAAGCTTAGTATGGGAAAAGGAAAAAATCAAACATTGGATTAACAAATAAGTGCCCGTGATCATAAATATTAGCCCTAGATCATCAAGAAATTAACTTAAACAGCGGGCTCAAGAAGTGCAGAGAAAAACTCATATTCCATGGAAGAAGCAAAAACAGGAACAAGAAACTGTAACTGGTTAAAGTAGAATACCTGGTAACAAAATCAAACCCTAAATTTCAATGAGCATGAGAGCGAAGCACTGAGACCTGCAAATAGGGCAAAATTACATGGATTCAAGAGCTGAAAAAAACTAAGAAAATACATAGAATAAAAAGAATCAAGAGAGAAGCAGAAGATATGCTCGTAGAAGTTGCAGAGATCAAATTAACTCATGTCTTAATATTGTTAGAGAGAAAAAGACGGGAATTTTACTTCCATTGAAGAGCTCCAGTGTGACGAAGGGAACGCGCGAAACAAGAAACGGAAGTTTATAGAGAGAGATTAGAGCGAGAGAGAGAAAAAGCGAGGGAGGCTTTAAACGTTGAGCATTAAAATAAGGTCGACGTTTGCGATTTTGAAAAGAAACAAATGCCCTTAGTACCTTTCTAAATAACTAAAATATGCCCTCGGCATTACTACCGTTGGATAGTGTGTGCGTCGGTGGACGGATTTCTACAATAACGTTCCCTGGTGCATGCACAAGTCCGATCGGCTCAGGTGGCAACAAGTCCGATCGGCTCGGGTGGGGTCCCGAATCCGGATTCGAATTCACCGGACCTTGATCGGATTCGAATTACTATTTGGATAAGATGGCCTCTCTTGTACGCATAGGGGTGGCAGCGAGTCGGTTTGGATCGGGTTTGTGTCTGGACCTAAACTTGAAAAAAAAAATTTGGAACCTAATCCTGAACTTGGGCCCACCCTAAAAATAAAGAAATATATATTTAGATGTTATGTTAAATATATATATGTATTATTTAAAATTATAATAAAAAATATATAGTTATATTTATTTAAAATTAATTAAATATTATTTATTTAATAATACTATTCAAGTATAATCTAGGTCGGGTCCACATGGACCCAAACCCGAATAGTGCTCAAGTCCAATATTTGGACCCAGATCTGATCCGCCAAGTCCAATTCTTGGACCCACACCTGGACCCACGTCCGGTCTACACATCAGGTCCCAGGTTGGGTCTGGGTCCTATGCCACCCCTATGTATGCAAGGTCTGGGTCCTATGCCACCCCTATGTATGCAAGAACCCCTTTTACTCCCAAATAAAAATAAGCTAAGAATATTGTTAATTTAACAAATCCTAATCTCTCTATGAAAAATAATTCCCCAAAATATTAAAGAGCAAATCCGAACAATTTGTCCATATAATTATCTAATGGAAAAGGTTTTTATACTTTCCCTACGGTATATAAGATATATGCTTCCCCTACCATCCAGCCGTCCAATTTTGATCAAGAGAGCTACTCACCGTTTGATCTTAGATCCGACGTCTCAAAGTATTTTATTTTTAGTTTTTTTATACAAATTGTATGAATATGAAATTTGGTACGTGTCATCTTCTCATTAGGGTGCACCTATAAAACACATTAAAAATATTTTTCGATAAAATATAATGACCAAATACCCCTTGAAATTTTTAGGGGTATTTTGGTCATTTATTATATTGAAAATATTGTTTTTATATTTTTCACTAGTGTAAGTTTAATAGAGAATTGGACATACAAATTTTGGGGTCAAAATAGTTTATCAAAAAATAATTAAAATTAAAATAGTGTAGAGACATGATATTGTGATTTGAGCAATCTTAGCCCTCCATTCAAAATGAATGGTTGGATAAGAGGAAGTATATAAGTTTTATGTTGTACAGAAAGCATAAAAAGCTTGCCTTTATCTAATTACCGTATAATGTACCTAATAAAAAAAAAAAAAAAACGTCGAAGGAAAAAGATATGGTATGTAACCTAGTGTAGATAAGCTAAATACGTCAACGGCCCAGATTGAATCTGAGCCGATCTGACGATCACAGATGCCCAATAGTGTCTAATAGTTTTTGAATTTTATTTATTTTTCTACAAATCGGAATGACCGAAAATTTAGAGCGTGTATTCATCAAAAATAGGCAAATCTACGAAAATGATTTAAAAAATATTTTACATAAAAAAATTGACCAAAATACCCCCACAAAGTTTCGGGGTATTTGGATCAATTGTTTTCTTGTAAATATTTTTTAATATTTTTTGTAGATACGCCTATTTTTTATGAATACAAGTTCTAAATTTAAAGTCATTTTGATTTATATATATAAAAAAAAAATTCAAATCGGCCCAGATTCAGCAATTGTCACATTTAATTTCTTTACCCTAGGCTGACCATATCTTTCTATATACGGCTGAAACCATAAAAATAAAACAACATACCTTTCTTTTCTTTGTTATGTTTCAAGGAGAACTCAAAAGTGTAGGATTCCTCTACATTCCTCTCTCAAATAAATGCCAGCAACACCAACGATTAAAAGGCCACATTGCATTCTGTTTAAGTTTTTTTTTATTCTAACCTTCACTTCTCTCGTTCTTCTTTTTGTATCATTATCTATATCGTTTTATCAAAATCATTTTTTTAAGGGTGTGGTTTGTATGGGGCCTAGGGTTCTGAACAATCAAATTAGAGCCTACCCTCAAATAGTATCGAGAAATGTGATTTTAATATTGAAATTTTTTGTAATAGTCTTAAAATATATTTTTATATTTATTTATAAACTTTAAAGCTTAAAAAATATTGTAGATCGACAGATCTATGAAAACTTGAAAATATTGAAAATTGACTGTCCAAAAAGCCTTACAAAATACACTATTTCCAAAGCTTCAAATCTATTTTTTTCTCATGTCTATGCATCTTGATGTTGAGATGATCAATTTGAGGATACTTGCAAATAAAAACAACCTCTTTTATCAATTTGGACCCGTATTTGAACCCATCAGGTCCCAGGTCTAGTCAGATCCATTGCCACCCTATGAATATGAGATTATTATTTTAATTTTTTTTGCTTTTTTTTTTTAACATAATGAGTTTTTTTTTTTTTTACCGATAATACTATAAATGTTTCTAATATTACAACAATATAAATATCTAGCACACACCTAAAGACACATGAATGCCATCATATACCCTATGTCTATAGGTACATGTTGTATGTAGCTGGACCCGAATAGTATTTGGGTCAAAAATTTGGATCCATACTTGGACCCGAGGTCAGGTATACCCCTCGGATCCCAGGTCTAGTTGGTTACATTGCCACCCCTACACCAAATGAATTCGATGCATCAAGACAAGAAGAGTCATTCGGTAAAATTTGTAGTTATAATGTAGGTAACATGAAAAATATAAAATAATTTTAAGACCACCTACTCTAAATAATCGTTAATAGAATGAAAAAGTTTATATAGATCCGAGGCTCTAAACAATCAAATTTGAGCCTACCTCAAAACTTTGGCTAGAAGATGTCGTTTTGATGCCCAAATATCTTCAAATTGGTCATCTCGACATCAAGATGCTTGGACATGAGAAAAAAAAGGATTTCAAATTTTGGAAATGGTGTATTTTGTAACGCATTTTTGGACAGCCAATTTCCAAGATTTTCAAGTGTTCATAAATATGTCGATCTACACTATTTTTTAAGCGTTAAACTTTATAAAATAAATATGAAAATATATTTTAAGGCTATCATAAAGATTTATGGTATTGAAACTACATTTCTCAACGCTATTTGAAAGTATGCTCTAATTTGCCTACTCTCTATCCAATTCGCGCCTATTGGAGGCAATTAACTTTGTGCTAAAGCTTCTTGACCAATGCCTAGTTGCAAAAAGGTAATATATCATAAGTATAATAGATCTCATCATAAAATAAAAAGAGGAGAAAATAACATGCACAAATTTTTTGTCAAAAAAGATTATAATGTATTAGTAGGAACTCTTTTTCTTTGTGTAAATAATTCAAAAAATAAAATTTAAAAAGGAAAAAAATTTTATGAGAAAATTATGTTAATATCTATTTTATTTAGTGTTATTAAAAATTATTGGTAATTTACTATTATTGCATTTATACCCAAATTTTTTGGTGGTTATGAAATTACTCATATTTCGGGTCATCAATATCTAAAATCAATAAAAATTCCAAACAATATTTTTGTTTTCTATTTTTCCCTAAAAAAAAATTCGATATACAATTTTTTTAAAAAAGTACACGATCCTATGAGAAAATCTAATTTTTGGAGGCTGAAAATTTGAAATTTTAACTTTAAAGTAAATTTCGGATTTTTGAAATCCAAAAATGCCCAGTGATGCTAAAATACAATTTTCAAATTTAAAAAATCCAAAAATTTAATTTTAACATAAATCTAAGATTTAGATAAGGATGGGTTTTTATGAGTCAACCAACTCATTCTATACATATTCTTAAAAATTGATTTTAACAACGTTTTGGATTCTTTTACACCCAGTGGACTTGGATTTCAGATAGAGAAAGATGCATATAGCCATCTTAAAAATGGATTTAAGATAGAGAGAGATCGTTATTGATAAGATCCTTTTACACCTAAGCCTCGCAATAAACATCATTATTCAAATCCCGTTTTTCATTCTGCATTACCTGCTCTCTGCCTTTTTGCTTGACTGTTAAATCCCTTTTTTGACAAAATTTCTACTTTGCTTTTTGTCTCTCTACAATCTATCTGCAGGTTCTTCAAACTCTTACAATGGGATCCTATAACAACATTGGTTATAGACTTTCAACGGATGTGTGTTCAGTTTCGACTGTGCAATCCCATCAGAATGTGGTAATCAGAGTTTTTGTCAAAAAGAGGACGATATTTACTAACCTTACGTCCCAAGATGCTGATTTCTTGGATTCAATTGATTTCTTTGCGTTAGAGTTGGCAACCTCCATAACCCAACACTTACAAACTCAAGAACGCGCATACATGTACCTTTTGCTTGCATTGGTGGAACATATACCGATACCCTTGCAGATCATCCGTGGCCTCAGTTGGGAAATAGCCTGTCAAGCCTGTGACAATGCTCGCTCTCTCGACCAGCCTAACATACAGGTACAGTTGCGGTTCTTTATAGATATCAAACACGAGAGAGAAATCGCAGAAGGTGACCACTCGGAACCCGAAACCGAATATGAAACCCGCCAAGAAGAAGAGGAACTTCCTGAAGCTGAAACCGAATATGAGGATCTCCAAGAAGTGGAAGAAATTCTTGAAGCTGAAACCGAATATGAGGATCCCCAAAGAGAGGAGGAAATTCCCGAAGCTGAAACCGAATATGAGGCCCCTCAAGAAGAGGAGATTCCTGAAGCTGAGATGCACGAACTTGGCATATTAATGGAATTAGAGCTTGAGCTTGGCATATTCATGGAAGTGACTTCGCAGTATATTTTTGAAGGTGAGTTCCGGCAAATGGAAACAGATAATCTCGAGCATCTTATAGGCATCGAGGCATCCTCACAGGTAGATTGTACTCCGAGAACAGTGGCAAGATCAATAGTAGATTCCTTAGCAAAGGCGGATATCAAGGCGGAAGAAGAGGTTCTTTGCACTGTGTGCCTCTGCAACATCAATGCTTCCGATGGGGATGGGAGGGTACTCCCGTGCTCCCATATGTATCATGAGGATTGCATCTACGAGTGGTTGAAGTCGAGAAATTCATGTCCAGTGTGCCGATTCGAGTTCCCTGCTAACCTGCCCTAGAATGCCTATCTCTAAATTCTTGTATTTACTTGAAAATATTAATCTAATAAAAAGAATATCTCTTTTTTTTATTCTTTTTTGTAATCAACTTCTAGTTTCTTTTAAGTTTTAAATGGTACTTTTTGTTACCAAGAGGAAAAATGAGCAGTGTCATTTCAATGCAATTATATCCGGTATCAAAACTTGCATTAAATTGAAAGAAAAATATAAAAAATTAAATGAAAATCCTGAAAACTAATGGTCTAGATAATAAATTGTTTTCAAGATATGAAATCAATTTTTTCGTCAGTTCATACATTTTGAGATGGAGATGATTGAATTAAAAGTTTTTCAATATCAAAACAAACCCTTTATTTTGAAAACCCCAAAATTTAAATATTTATTTTGAAAACTATAAATTTCTTATAACAATGATTTCAAATTTATTTAATACATAAATTTAAATTTATAAATATAAATTAAATTTTGTAATTGGCCAATTGTTATAACTAATAAATAAAATAAACTTTTATTCACAAATAAATTTATTTTTTATAAAAAAAATACAAAAGATCACACATTTTCCTTTATTTACTTCGTTTTGTGCCTTAATCATACATTTTCTTCGTTCTAATGAAGTTCATTATATATATGGATCATATCTCCCTAGACTTGGATCGTACAATCACCATTTATTTTTTTATAAATTAAATTTTATAATTGGCTAATGTTATAATTAATAAACAAAATTAAAATTAAATAAATTTGTATTCACAAATAAAATTATTTTTAAAAAAAATTGTACAAAAGATCACCCATTTTCTTTTATTTACATATTTTTGTGTCTTAATCTATGTGAAGTTCCTTATATACATAGATATCATATCTCCCTAGGATCTATGATCGTATCGTCACCATTTATTTTAAAATTTGATCCTTAGTCTCTCTCTTATCTCATATTGCCTTACTACAACTAATAAAGAAAGAAGATTAGATTTATCATATGGGAAAGCTTTCTAGGTTCTCCTACAACATAGAAGGTTCTATGTTCCCCCTACCATCCAGCCGTCCATTTTTTATCAAGAGAGCCACCTACCTTTTGATCTTAGATCCGACGTCTCAAAGTATTTTATTTTTAGTTTTTTTAATACAATTTTTTTTTTAATATAAAATTTGGTACATGCCATTTTCTTATTAGGGCGCACCTATAAAAAAATATTAACAATAATTTTTGGATAAAAAATAATGATCAAAATACCCCTTGAAAATTTCAACGGTGATTTGGTCATTTTATTTTATTGAAAATATTTTTTTTATATTTTTCATTAGTGCGAATTTAATATAGGAATAGACTTTTAAAATTTAGTGTCAAAAAAGTTTATAAAAAAAAAATTAAAAATAAAACAGTGTAGAGAAGCGACATTATGATTGAGACAATCTTAACCCTCCATTAAAAAATGGACTAAAGGGAATCATAGAACTTTTAAGTTGTAGGGGAACATAGAAAGCGTTCCCTTTATTATATTGCCTTACTACAGCTGATAAAGAAAAAAGATTAGATTTATCAAGAAAACAAAAGATATCAAAGAAGATAAGATTTATCATATTGCCTTGTTAGATTTATCAAGATAACAAAAGATATCAAAGAAGATAATATTTATCAACAAAAAAAAAAGGCATCAAAGAAGATCAGATTTATCCAGAAAAGCAAAAGACATTTATTAATGTCCGTTGATGGAGCATTAATGTAAGGAGAATATATATTAAATTTTCATCCAATTTTTCTTACGCATTTACTATAAGGCAAGGAAACTAGTACGTAGAATAAAAATAAAAAATAAAAAAAATAAAAATACCATGGGTCAATTTTGGGTGAAAATTATACAGAAAGTTAGTCAACTCATTTTTTTTATTTTTCCAAAATTACCATTTGGTGCAAGGATACCAATCCTCATACTGCTTTTTAATGTTTTAATCTTTTTTGTTAGTATGGCAGTGCCCTAATGTTTTTTATTGGAAAAAAATTAAAGAAAATAAAAAATAAAATGTAGTCCGAGGATCATCCTTGGACCAAAGGGAATTTTGGAAAAAATAAACTACCTCATGTTGACTGACCTTCCACATAAATTTAACACAAAGTTAACTCATTTCGCATTTTAGTTTGTATCCATAAGTAATTCACTAATAATAATAATAATAATAATAATAATAATAATAAATAAATAAATAAATAAAACACACAAACCAAAATTCAACATATTTTCACTTTCATCTATCCAAGTGACACATACAACAAATATATTTGTTGACAGGATGGTGCAAAAACCAGTTTAAAGCAAACCAAAAGCCAAAAAAACAAATTACACAAAGAATCCACGATTCGAGACTACGAAATAAATAATTAAAAGGCAGAAGTATAGGGTACAAAACAACAATAACAAGAAAGTAAACAAACATTTAGGATTAATTTAAGAAAAAGTATACAAAGACTGGAGCGAACTGAATAACAAACATGATCGTGCAACTAGGATTTAGATAAGGGTGTAGTTGGCATATGGATGCATTCATAGCTATAGAGGTAAGGTGCGCCTTCAAATTTTATCATGGAATATAATTTTGGTGTACAATGTTCTTAGAATTATCTCAAAATTTATTTTTACATCTAATTATAAAATTTTAAATTTAAAAAATGGTTAAAATCAAGTAGATCTATAAACATATGAAAGTCTTGACAATGGACGGTGTGGATAATATATTGTAAAATGCACTATTTTTTAGACTTAAAATCTTTTTATTTTTCATGATCATACATCTTGATGTCGAGATGAACAATCAAAGGGTTTTTCAACATTAAAACTACCTTTTCGATGGATTTTTGAGATGCATCCGTAGCTCCGCATTACAATCTTACATAAACTTTTTCCTTTAGAAAATGAGAACACCAACGTAACCAACATAAACCTAAATGAAAATATGCCAAATTAAAATTGAGATTTATAAAATTCAGATTTATACCTCAATAACCTTTTTGTTTTTTTTGGGAAGAATTATGTGATAAGAAATTCTTTTTAATCAAGAAACCAATCAACCCATACCCATACAAAAAACCAAAGAAAGAAATAGTTCATAAAGAACACAAAAGAAATACACAAAAAAAAAATCCAAAGCATGCGTAATATGCAAAACTTATTTTTTAACATGCAACATTCCAATTAAGATATTCTTTTAAAAAAAAAAAAAAGAGTTTTTCTAGATGAACGTACCTTACAGAGAGGATTCGAGTAACGGAGAATCTCCTCTTCTCTCTCGACGTATTGGATTTTCTCTCTCTAACCTGAAATCTCTCTCTAGAATCTCTCTATAAATATCAAGAATCTCTCCCTATCAAGAATCACTCTCTCTTTATACCAACATACCAAGAATCACTCTTTCACGTTTTATGCTTCCCCTAAATTTAATCATATTGAATTTAGGATTTGACATGAGATAAAGGCGGATTAAATTTTAAAATCGTAATAAATTCCTATCCCAAAATTAAGGAAGAATTAGAATCGTATTAGGAAACATCAGGGGAAATTCAATATAAATAGGATCAATGTTACTTCTTTCTCTCTCTAAAAAACAGCAGTTATCAGGTTCTTTCTCCTCATAACGCCTTCTTGGTTCTCAGGTTCTCTCTTTAGGGGCAGGTAATTTTTATGAGTCAAGAACTATGCTATAATAATTTTATTTTTTTGTTATTTTATAAGTATTTTTAATTATAAATCGACTTCATCTTACTCCGAGCTTACCCGTGTATGAAATCTTCATCAAGTCTTTTTTATTTATTTATTAGGGACTTTAATTTTGTCCTTGCATAATATCATGTCTAATAAGCCGAACATGTATATAACCTTGTAAAACACCGAATTAGGGGTGGCAACGGATCGGGTTCGGCTAAACCCAGACCTGAATATAGACCCGTCAGGTTTGGTCTGATCCATTGCCACCCTATGGCCATGAACTTTTTTTTTTTTAGCTTTTTTTTAACATCACATACCTTGAGCTTCTTTATTTTTTGCCAACTTATACCCGATGACTACGGGCATGGTTCGGGTGCGGCTAGACCCCAATAAGATTCGGGTCCAAAATTTGGACCTGGACCTGGACCTGAGGTCGGGGATACCCATTGGATCCCAAGTCTAGTCAGGTCCATTGCCACCCCTACATCGAATGAATTTGATGCATCAAGACAAGAAGACTCATTCGGTAAAATTTGCAATTATAATGCAAGGAACATGAAAAATATAAAATATTGATTAAAAAAAAATGAAAAATATAAAATAATTTGAAAACTAGTTACTCTAAATACTCATTAGTAAAAACCCCTTGGAGTCAAATAACCTTGTGTTAAAGCTTCTTGACCAATGCGTAGTTGCAAAATGGTGATGTATCATGAGATAATATAATACTTCTTACCAAAAGGTCAAAAAATAAAAAAATAAAAAAAAGGAGAAAATAACATGCACAAATTTTTTGTCAAAAAATATTATAATCCATTAGTAGGAACTTTTTTTCTTTGTCTAAATAATTCAAAAAATAAATATTAAAAAGGAAAAATAAAAATAATAAGGAATTATGTTAATATCCATTTTATCTAATGCTACTTAACATTATTGGTAATTTACTGTTATTGCATCTATTCCCAAATTTTTTGGTGGTTATGAATTTATCCGTATTTTAGGTCTTCAATATCTGAAATCAATAAAAAATTCAAGAGGATATTTTCTTTTTCTTTTTTTGCCTAAAAAAAAAAAAAGATTTTCAATATACAAATCTACAAAAAACTACATGATCCCGCAAGAAAATGTAATTTTTGGATGCCGAAAATCCGAAAATTTAAATTCAAAGTAAATTTTAGATTTTTGAAATCCGAAAATGTTAAGTGCTGCTAACATACAATTTTCAGATTTTGAAAATCTAAACAATTAATTTTAAAATATATTTAAGCTTTACATAAGGATGGGTTTATATGAATCCCCCAGTAAACCATCTTAAACATGGATTTTAACAACGTTTTGAATTCTTATATATATATATATATATATATAGAGGAAAAGTCTTTCAACTCCTATAGGTGAAAAATGAATGGTGATTTCGTCATCGTCCAAATTTTATCGTATGGTCATGATTGTTTGATAGTGTTTTATTTTTTATTTTTTTTCTACAAATCAGAATGAACTGAAATTTGGAAGATGTATATCTTACTGAGGTGCAACTAATAAAAATATAAAAAATATTATCCGTAAAAAATAAATTGACCAAAATACCTCCTAAACTTTTTGGAGGTATTTTGGTCAATTTTTTCATATAAAATATTTTTTTATATAATTTTCAAAGATTCCCCTATTTTTGATGAGTACATGCTCCAAATTTCGGATCATTTTGATTTGTATAAAAAAAATAAAAACTAAAACACTACCGGACAATCGTGACCGTGCGATGAACTTTGAACAGTGATGAAGGTAGGTGAAATCACTATTTATTTTCGCCTATAAACGTTTCGTAGTGTTGTCCATATACATATTGCGTAAAAGAGAGAGACCCTTCTCTTCATTTTACCTTTCTTGAACATCTTCTCTCTTATGGCGTTCTTGAATATATTCTCTCTCTTGAATTCTCTTTGAACGAAATTTCGACCGAGCTCTTTTTTTATCTACATTATGCAGGTTTTTTTAAACTCTTCCAATGGGATCTTACAACATTGGTTACAGACTTTTAATCTGTGCAATGGTTTTTTTAAACTCTTCCAATGGGATCTTACAACATTGGTTACAGACTTTTAATCTGTGCAATGCTTCTGGAGTGTGAATATCAAATTTTTTGTCAAAAAGACGACAACGACATTCAGGCACATTACGACGACCAGAGATGTCAATTTCACGCATCCAATTAATTTCTTTGCCAATGAGATGAAAACCTCCATCACTCTAGACCTGTAAACTGAAGAACGAGCATACCTCTACATTTTTGGTGCGTTGGAGTACTACGTACCCTCTACATTTTTTGTGCGTTGGAGTACTACGTACTACATTTTTCGTGCCTCAGTTGGGAAATCGCCGGTTTTGCCCGTGTCGAGGCGATCTCCCAATGAGCCCAAGATGTATGTGCAGTTACGTTTTTTTTCCTTTTTTTTTTTTTTTTTTTTTTTGGTAAATATCAAACATGAGAGACAAATTATAGAAGGTGAACCTCCTGAACCCGAAACCGAATTTGGCACCCTCCAACAAGAGGATGAAATTCTACTCGAAAAGGAAATACCAATGGAAAGAGAGCTCGAGTTTCGCCACTTCATGGAATTCTCTTCGCAAGAGGGATACATTTTCGGAGGCGACTACCAACAAATGGAAACCGATGATCGAGAGTTTCTTATATGCATCGAGGCATTCTCACAGGTGGATAATCTTCCGAGACCAGCTGGAAGATCAGTCCTTAGCAAAGGTGGATATCAGCGTGGAAAAAGAGGTTATTTGCACTGTCTGCCTCTGCAACATCAATGCTTCAATGTTCTGATGGGGACAGGAGGGTACTCCCATACTGCCACATATATCATGAGGATTGCATGTTCTCATGGTTGAAATCGAGAAATTCATATGCAGTGTGCCCATTCGAGCTCCCTGTTAATCTGCAATAGAATGCCTATCTCTAAAACCATGTATTTACTTGAAAATATTAACATAATAAAAAGAATTTCTCTTTTTTTTTTTTTCTTTTTGTGCTCAACTTCTCGTTTCTTGTTAGTTTTAAATGCGTTGTTACCAATGTTAGAGGAAAAAAGAGCAGCGCCATTTCAATGCAATTATATCCAGTATCTAAACTTGTGCGCCATTTCAACGCAATTATATCCAGTATCTAAACTTGTATTAAATAGAAAGAAAATTATAACACGAAAACCAGATATGCGTATGCCCTTCGGTGCCATGAGCGTATTAATAGAAAAAGAAATGCACTGCGCAGGGTAAGATATTATGACTACAAGCATCCTTTGGGATCCGTTAGAGAGAGAAAGTGTGTCCTTTTTCAAGGAGAGAGATTTTCAAATTTAAAAAATTAAAAATATTATAGATTGAAACACTAGAAAATCCTGAAAACTAATGGTCTAGATAATAAATTGTTTTCAAGATTTAAAATCAATTTTTTCTCTGGTTCATACTTCGTGATATCGAGATGATGGAATTAAAAGTTTTTCAATGTCAAAACAAAACTTTTTAGTAAATTTTTGCGGTGCACCTTAATTTGATTATTTAGAGCATCACCTTTATATAAATTTTTTCCTAAAAGAAAACATAATATTTCAAGGAGAACCCAAACTGTAGGCTTATGAAAATCTTATATAAATCACCCATCCTCTACATTCCTCTCTCAAAAAAATAAACATCAACAAGAAGAAGGGATTAAAAGACCACATCACACCCTCTCTCGATAGAAGTTTCTTTGATTCGTGACCTTCACTTCTCTCATTCTTCTTTCTACATCGATATTTATATCGTTTTATCAATATTTTTTTTCTTTTTCTTTTGGAATGTCAACCGTAAGTTTTCATCAATATAAGGTGAAAACCTCCATAAGTACAATAATAGCTGCCGGATTTTATTTCTGTCTTTGTTTTATGATTTGGCATAATTGCCCTACAATAGGATTGTTAGAATATGATTTGTATTTTTTCTATCTTTATTAAATAGAAAATGAGTAGGAGCATTTTTTGTTGGGTTTATGTGGCCTTTAAAACCTTGTAAGAGCTTGTATGAGCATTTTATATAGTAAAACATAAACTCAGTGGGAGCGTGGTTCACTTGTGGACCATACTAAGCAAATGTGATTTGCCGATACTCGGACTAGGCTTGAGGTGTTAGGCCAGCTGAGTTTGGAAAAATCCAACAAACATGGGCATAGGGATATACCGATAAGAGTTTTATGGGTTAGCCATTGATGAAGTCGGGGTATGCCTAGATGAGAGCCAAGAGATTGTGAGACCTTGTGTGTGATGAATAACCTTTAGAGACAGAGCTAAAATATCATTGTTATATATCACACGGTATGCACATAGATAGCCGTTTTAAGATTTGTCAGGGTGAAGCGTGTATATGTGTGAGAGATTACCCCTATACACCATAGAGTCATGGTCTAGAAGACCATGATTTTTTTTTTCTAGGGAAAAACCTGAAATCCATAAACTAGATTATGTCCCCAGATCTATTGGCTAACTTTGGTGGTCTAAGCATGAACCCTTACAATTAATTGTGGGTCATGGGAACTACTGGGTCAGTTTGAGAAAGCTAAGTAGATCGTAGTTCGCAGTTGAAGGTGGAGTGCTCCCATATATTGATAAATTATTTGATCTAACGGATCTGATTCCCATCAAACTTAATTAGTTTTAATTAATTTAATAATTTATAATTTTTTATAATGTTTATTTGAATTTTTGTGAATCTTATGATATTTTATTTTTGTCATTTGGAATTTATTAATTAAGTGATATTAATTTTTCAATGTTTTAAATAAAATATAATATTTGAAAATTTTAAATACAAAGTAAATATTTTCTAAAATTATATGGGATACTCTATAAATGAGATTCAATTTAGAATATGTAGGATTGGGTGGGCCCATGTGTGGCTACCAAAGGGTGGCACGCCCCACCATAGGGACTAACTTGTTCTCCAAGATTGGGTATCCCCTTGGCTTATCTCCAAAATTGGGTATCCCTTGGCTTATTTTTTGGTATAGCAAACTTTGATGATAATATTGAATATGTGAAATATTTAGTAAATCTTTTAATTTGAATGATTAAAGAAATAAAGATTGGATATAATAAAATAGAAAATAAGATATATACTTTTTTATTTAAATATTTAATGAAAATAAATCTAGAAAAAAATATAAACCTTTAGCTAATCTCTTTAAATCTTGATGGTAGATCAAATACATTTCCTACCTGATAAAATCTCTATACCTATTTTTTCTTCTTTCTCTGAGAATTTATCTCTCTCTCAAATATCTCTTTAATTATTTCTCACTCAAATATCTCTATAGTTGGCACGCTACACCTAGGACTTCAAGACCTCTCCTTTTAAAGGCACATACCCCAACCAAAATCTCTCTCAAGTCTCTCTCGTTTCTAGGTGGACACTCAAGCTAAGGTTTGCTTGTGGTAGTTTAATTTTGTATAGCAAAGGAAGATCCCCTTGTTAGTAGATCTCTCGCTCTCTCTTTGATCTATCTATCATCTCAGTGTGGGGTGTATTAAACCTGATTGAGGTAATATCTGTCACTTTCGTGTTGTTTCTTGTCATATTTAATTATATTATCTTTATATTCCCAAGCATAAGAATTGTTAATATTTTCTTTTGTTTAAAAAAAATTGGATCAATGGCATCAAGGTTTTTAAGATCTTGGATTTGTTAATATTAAATCGAGATATTCATATCCTAACATTATTTTCTTTGAAGCAAGACTTATTGTAATAAGACTACTTGTAAGTGATATTTTCCAAACGAAAAGAAAATAAATGGAAATATATATATATATATCTTTCTTTCATTTTCCCCAATTGTCTTTCAAAAAAAAAAAAACTTTCTACTATCTCCATCTTTCTCTCTTTGTGTACACATTTTCTCTCCTCTTATTTCATTCCCTTCCTTTCTCTCTTCATTCGTAACCCTCTCTCTCTGGTTCCAAAAGAAAAATATAAAGACAAACAAAAAAAAATTACACACCAAACTAAAAATAGGAAGTGGAAGTCTTCTTCTTCTTTATGTTTTCAATTGCTTTATTTATTTCTTTTTTATCCCCCTGGTCCTCCTTGGTTGTAGTCTCGATTGGTTATTTGCATCTTTATTAATCTTTCAATTTTGGATATTGTATATGTATATGAACTATAGCATCACAGTAGTATTATGGCCTGGAGGACCATGATTATTTTGTCTCTAGAGGAGAACCTATAATCTATAAAATGTGATTGCGTCATTTATTGGCTGACTTTGGTGGTCCAATCATGAGCCCATTCAATGAACTGTGTGTCATGGGAATTGCTGGGTCTGTTTGAAAAAGCTAGGTAGATCGTGGTCTATAGTTGAAGGTGCAGTGCTCCCGTATATTGATAAATTCCTAGATCTAACGAATCTGATTCCCATCAAAATTAATTTGTTTTAATTAATTTTATTATATGTGATTTTTAGAATGTTTATTTGAATTTTTGTGAATTTTTTAATATTTAATTTTTGTCATTTGGATTTATAAATTTTAAAAAATTAAGTTTCTAATGTTTTAAATAAAATATAAGATTTAAAAAAATATTTTCGAAAATTATATGGGACCAATTTAAAACATGTGGGATTGGGTGGGGTTGTGTGTCCACGAAAGGGTGGCACCCCCTAACATTCTCTGCGATAGTTTTGTTGGCTTATGTTTTGGGTATAACCAACTTAGTTGAATATTTAAAATATTTAGTAAATCTTTGAATCAAGATTGCTTAATCAAATAAATAAAGATTGGATATAGTAAAATATTAAATAAGATATATACTTTTTTTATTTAAAGATTTGATGTGAATAGATGTAGAAAATAGAGGATAAAAATCTAGTTCATCTCTTTGAATCTTGATGGTATATCAAAAAGATGGATGACTTAAATCTCTCACCTTAAGATTTCGACTCTATTAAGGTATACCCCAAAGCATAGAAAATCTATATAAAAAAAAAGAACTATCCCACTTCATAAAATCTCTACACCTATGTTCTCTTCTCTCTCTAAGGTTTATCTATTTATGTCAAAGATAGAAAATCTATAAAAAAAAGATATCCCACTTCATAAAATCTCTATACCTATTTTCTCTCCTTGGTTTTATCTATTTATCTCAAAGATCTCTCACACCCCACCTACGGCTTCAATATCTCTCCCAAGTTTTTCTAAGGGGCACACTTCAACCAAAAATTCTAAGTGACACAACCCAACCAAAATCTCTCTCGTTTCACGGTGGCCCACTAAGCTAAGATTAGATCTCTCCATCTCTTTGATCTATCTCTCATCCTTAAAAAGATCAACCCAGCATTGAGGTTTTAGGTAGTTGGTTTTAGATCGAGATTCATTGAGAGGTTTGTCACATGTAAGAGAATCAAGATACTGATCATAGATCGCGAGCACCCTCATAAGGGGAGAGTCGGTGGGGTGTACTAAGCCCAGTAGAGTTAATCTCCATCACTCTCTTTTTGTTTCTTGTCAAATTGAATTATATTGTTTTTACATTCCCAAGCTTAACGATTGTGGATATTTTATTTGTTTAAATAAAATTGGTTTAATGGCATCAAGGTTTTTAAGATCTTGGATTTGGAGTCTTTATATTCACAAGCATAAGAATTAAGGATTTTTTCTTTATTTAAAGAAAATTGGTTTAATGGCATCAAGGTTTTTAAGATCTTGGATTTGGAGTGAAAAACGATTGTGTAACGTACACTCAAACACCATTGTGTATATGCACATATTTTAACATAGAATCGGATCATTTACTTTCTAGAAATAGAAAATAAAATTTTCGAATAAAAATAGATAAGAAAAACTAATTAGAATTTATAAAAAAAATGGGGTACATCTATAGGACTTAAAACTGAACTAAAAGTAATAATAATGTATTAATTTTTCGTTTAATACATACCCAAATATAATAATATATGCATGATATGCAACTTCCACATGCAATATCAGGTATCTTGCATGACTCATTTTTCTATAGTGTCGACCTGGATAAAGTATTAATCAGTGGGTACGGTTTAATGCACGTTCATTGCGAGAATCGGAGTTGTATATCATGTGGAGAGAGAGGTTGAGAAAAGAGAAAGAAAGGAAGAGACGCACCTTTTCATTTTCACTTATTTAGAAAGAGAGAGATTCGTGTAATAACTTCAGAGAGATGGAAAAAATAGTGGAAAAAACTTTGAAGGAAAGATTCATTGCAGAGAGAAAAACACATTATAAGGGGGAGAGAGAGTGGAGAGTTACTCGTTGTAGAGTGAGAGACAGAAAGAGAGTGCATATAGACGCCTTAGAGAGAGTGTGGGCATTTATCTTGAGAGATGCATTATGGGGAGAGAGAGAGAGGAGAGTTCATGAGTATAGAGAGAGAGGATACACATTATTTTAATGGAGAGATAGAAGTGAGAAATTAATTAATAAGGTGGCGACACGGGTCGAAGGAATAAGTAGGGCAATCCTCTCGTTTAATATATAATAATAGATAATAGATAAATATAAAGAAATCTTTACGTCAAAAATAAAATTTCTCGAATATTGTGGCACATGTTAGATTTCAAATCGAATGGCTAAAAATGATTTTAACCTCATTGTATAAAAAAATAAATAGCTAATAGTATATAATCGTAATAGATAAACCCAATTATCAATTTTTTAGTGTTTTATGTGAAATTACACCTTGTAACTGTGATGTTACTCTTGTATCTAGTTTTGTTAACCACAAATTTTTTCTTTTCTTTTTTTTCCTTTGAATGTTAAAGTAGTTTGAAGCCCGACTTTAATGAGGGAAAAGAAATTAGCTTTATGAGATGTTCAGATATTTTGCAAGGCAATTTCTTTGATGCATTGTTTTGAGAATCTTGCTCAAGATAACTCCATGTTCGCAAACTCAAAAAATGGCATATCTCTCTTTTTTTCGGGGAGTTCTACATACCCTCACAGATCGTCCATGTTGGAAAATCCCCGTCATGTACGTATCGAAGCGAGCTCCCACTACGATCCCCAAATCCCCGTTATACATGTCTCCCCTCTCATGTATGTGTCGAAGCGAGCTCCCGCTACGATCCCCAAATCCCCGTTATGCATGTCTTCCCAGACCGAAAACTGCAAGATCAGCATGCAAGATCACAGTCCTCAGCAAGGCGAATATCGGGGTGGACAAAGAGGTTCTTTACATTGTGTGCCTATACTATATCAGTGCTTGCAGTGGACGAAGAGGTTCTTTGCACTGTGTGCCTAGTGATATAGTGACATCGGGGTGGACGAAGAGGTTCTTTCCACTGTGTGCCTATACAATATACAATATCAGTGCTTGCTGTAGACGAAGAGGCTCTTTGACGAAGAGAGGTTCTTTGTACTGTATGCCTTGTGCTTGAGATGGGGACGGGATGGAGACGGGAGGGTACTCCCGTGCTCCCATAGATATCATGAGCGTTGCATCTTCAGATGGTTGGAATTGAGAATTCCGGTGGTTGGAGTCGAGAAATTCATTACCAGTATATCGGTTACAGCTGGATACCTTTCTCTAAAACCCTGTATTTACTAGAAAACATTAATTTAAAAAAGATTTTATTCTCATTATGACTATGTTTTGCTCTTTCTATTACATATCCATATTCTTCTTCTTTTTTTCTTTCTTTTGAAACGATGAAGTTTCTATAAGGTTTAAGGTTTACGCTTTATTGAAAACAAAAATAAAGACCCTCCCTAAAAGGTACTTTCGGCAATATAAATTTCTAAAGATTGATCTAAATCAATTTCCCACTTTCACATATCTTCTTCTTTTGTTCAAGTTTCTATTTACGAAAACAAAAATAAAGTCTCTTCTCAAATCCTCTCGAGAAAGTACTTTCAGCAATATAACTTTTCAAAGATGGATCTAAATCAATTTCCAACAACGACGATAAAATTTGAAATTTAAAAAGTGGTACAAACCTTACGGATCTATGAATATTTATTTTTAGGGTGAAATAGACCGCCTAGATAATTTGTTACAAGATACCTAAGTTTTAGGGCTTAAAATCCTTTTTTTTTTTCAAAACTAACGTGGTCACTTCGAAATAATCGATATAAAGGTTTTTCAATGAATTATGACATGAGGCCCTACTTATTTTGATATAGTTACGGCCTCTTAAACCAGTTTTCTTTTTTTAATTAAGTTCCCTTTATTCAAATTACATCCCAAAATTTATATCCTAAAAGTATTATTGGATTGAGTTTTTTTTCCAAGAATCTAGTGTATGTATATTCCATCTGTTGGGTTTAGTTAAAAAAGTGATGAAGGGTTTGCAAGAGAAGAGTTCTAGAGAGTAAGATATTAAGAGTACATGTAGCATATGAAACCCTGGAGAGAGAGGGAGTTTGTATCTGCTTTTAAAGCATGAGACCTTAATTGAAGAAAATACCCTGCAGAGAGAGAGAGAGAAAAAGCATTTAGCATATAATTTTCGACATGAAATTACAAGAGATAGAAAGGGATTATTTACCCTGAGGAAAAGTTTATGTAAGGGTGAGTCTTTAAACAATCAAAATAAGGCACACCTCAAAAATTCACTAAGAGAGGTTGTTTAAATGCTGAAAAGCCCTCAATTCGATCATCTTGGCTTCAAGATGTATAAACATGATAAAAATAAATTTCAAGTCATGAAACAGTGCATCTTGTTATGTATTATTTAGACAGTTAATTTCAAGATTTTCAATTGTCCATTCGTTTGCTCCATCTACAATATTTTTAATCTTTAAATTTTATAATAGGAAATAAAAATAAATTTTTAAGCCACCACAAAAATATTTTGTGCTGAAACCACATGTTTGTTTCGGCACCATATAAAGGTGCGCCTTTTATGCAAGATGAGGATAAGTATGGTTCATGGATACTATGCTCCCGTGGGAGTATCGAGCACATCTATTCCCTCGGTTGGAAGACCTACTTAGGTTTTTTTTTTTTTTTGTCAATGTTTGATTTTGACAACTAGTTAAGAATTACGACCATTACTTCAAATAAAAAAATTGGAATTTTGAGTTTTCTAACCAGTTAGATCTTACCCTCTAAAAATTAGATGCTCCACTTGATCTAGAGATTTTTTTTTTTTTCCGTGTATAGGGAGTGACATTAGGATTTTTTTTTTTTTATTAAGATTAGTCTATGGTGAACCAGTTGCATTCCTAAAATGGAAAATTACATCTATATCCATTATTTTTAATGCTATTACAACTTCACCTAAATTGTTTGTTATTACTACTCTACCCATTTTATATCTGTTATTACAACATTTTAATAAAATAACCAAATTATCCTTTTTGCATATTCAAGATCCGAAATTTATTTTTGTACGAAGTAAGTATGATTGAGTTTTTTTGGATTTTTAAAAACCAAAATTTTTTAATTTTTGGATTTTTAAAGTCCGAAATTTATAAAACAAAAAATAAGGCAAATTAAGATCCGAAAATCGGAAAATTTTGTGCTTCTAATTTTTTTTTATTTGATTTTTTATCCTAAGATTTGAAAATAGGGCAATTTCGGACCTTGTAAATTTCAAAAATAAATTTATTTATTTCAGAACCTAAAGATCCAAAAATAGGGCAATTTTGGAAAAAAAAATTTCGGGGCTCTTAAGAATGGGTTTGCATGTAATATCCAAAATTTTGAATGTAATAAATGAAAATGTTATGTAAAATAATTATAACACTTAAAATAACGGATATATGTGTAATTTTCCCTTCTGAAAATGTAGAGTCCTCAAGTTAATCATTGGGTCTTACCAAAGGAAGTGATATTTAAGAAATTGGTGATCTAGATTAAAACTAGCCAATTTAGATTGGAAATCAGTTGGGCCGATCCAGATCCCCTAAAATACAGGAATCGGCCGAGTCCAGCCATGAATCGAGCGGTGCGTACAGACAAGTTCCACATTTTCAAAAAAAATTTATTCTTAATCTTGGAATCAACTGGTTTGGGCCGGTTATCTAATAGAGCCTGTCCCACTTAGTTTCAAAATTTTCCGGATCAGGGTGATCCAAGTTATCGATTGCTGCCCTCTATGGCCGCTGCGAAGCCAATCCCAAGCCTAGAGAAAGGAAAGTTTTGTTAGCCGAGCATATCCCAAGCCTAAAGAAATGAAAGTGATCTAGCTATGTCCTTTCCTGACTAGGTAAAAACAGGGTTTCAGAATTCAAGAGGAAAAGAAATGGCAATGACGTAATAAGAAAAAATTATTAAAATTATTTATTAAAATTATTTTAATTATTTTTTTGTTTAAAGAGTACGCGTGACTAGGTCAAAAAAGAGTCACGGAACTCAAGAGAGAAAGAAACAACAAGTTAAATAAAAGTTGGAGAACTCAAGAGAAAAAAAATAGCAATGATGTAATAAGGAGAAATGAATAGAGTTATTTATTAAGATTATTTTAATTATTCTTTATTTAAGAAGAACGCAGGGATAATTAGAACTTTAGAGTTTAAATTGTTTTTATCATGTATCGATTGGGTTAGTTTGAGGGATTTAATTAGGATAAGAATACAAAAAATGAAAGAAAATAAAATTTATCAAAAAAAAGAAAAGGCATCAAAGAAGATCAGATTTATCCATAAAGCTAAAAACATTTATTAATGTCAGTTGATGTAGCATTAATGGAAGGAGAATATATTAAATTTTCATCAAAATTTTCTTACGCATTTACTACAACGCAAGGAAACTAGTACGTAGAATAAAACGACAAAAAATACGAATTGGGCCAATTTTGAATGAAAATTATAGGGAACATATTTTTTTTATTTTTCCAAAATTAACATTTGGTGCGAGGATTCCACCCTCATACTACTTTTTAATTTTTTAATTTTTTTTGTTGGTAGGGCAGTGCCCTAGTATTTTTGTTAGAAAAAACTTAAATAAAAAAAACATAAAAAATAAAATGTGATCCAAGGATCATCCTTGGACCAAGGGGAATTTTAGAAAAAATAAAATATCTCGTGTTGACTGACCTTCCAAATAATTTTAACTAAAAGTTAACTCATTTCACATTTTAGTTTGTGTCCAAAAGTAAATCCCTAAAAAAATAAATAAAAAACCTAACTATCCAAATTCAACAGATTTTCACTTTCATCTATCCAAGTAACACATAGAACAAATATATTTGTTGACAGGATGGTGCAAAAACCACTTTAAAGCAAACCAAAAGCCAACAAAAAAAATTACACAAAGAATCCAAGATTCGACACTATGAAATAAATAATAAAAAGATTTATAAAATTAGAATTGATGGTGCAACTAGGATTTAGATAATGAGAACAGCAACTTCACCAACATAAACCTAAATGAAAATATGCCAAATTAAAATTGAGATTTATAAAATTAAGATTTATACCTCAAGAACCTTCTTTTTGTTTGGGAAGAATTATGTGATAAGAAATTCTTTTTAATCAAGAAACCAAACAACCCATAAAAGACACCAAATAAAAAAAAAAATCATAAAGAACAAAAAAATAAATAAATAAACAAATAAAATCCAAAGCATGCGTAATATGCAAAATTTATTTTTTAACATGCAACATTTCAATAAGATATTCTTTTAAAATAAATAAAGTGTTACTAGATGAACCTTCTTTTTGTTTGGGAAGAATTATGTGATAAGAAATTCTTTTTAATCAAGAAACCAAACAACCCATAAAAGACACCAAATAAAAAAAAAAATCATAAAGAACAAAAAAATAAATAAATAAACAAATAAAATCCAAAGCATGCGTAATATGCAAAATTTATTTTTTAACATGCAACATTTCAATAAGATATTCTTTTAAAATAAATAAAGTGTTACTAGATGAACGTAACTTACCAAGAGGATTTGAGTAACGGAGATTCTCCTCTTCTCTCTCTAAATATTGGATTTTCTCTCTCTACCCTGATGAAGATAGAGAGAAAATCAGGATAGCAATAATTGGAGCTAAATTTCAATGGCTACTCTTTTTTCATATTTTATACTCTCTCTTACAAAAATATCTCTCTCTAGAATCTCTCTATAAATATCAAGAATCACTCTCTATCAAGAATCACTCTCTCTCTATACCAATATACCGACAGTCACTCTTTCACGTTTTATACTTCCCCTAAATTTAATCATATTGAATTTAAGATTTGACATGAGAAAAAAACGGACTAAATTTAGAAATCACAATAAAGTCCTACTCCAAAATTAAGGAAGAATTAGAATCCTATTAGAAAACATCACGGAGAACTCAATATAAATAGAATCAATATAGTCCCACTTCTTTTTCTCTCTTAAAAAACAGCAGGTCTCAGGTTCTCTCTCTCCTTATAACGTCTTCTTAGTTGAGAGGTTCTCTCTTCAGAGGCCGGTAATCTTTATGAGTCAAGAAGTTTGTTATAATAATTTTAATTTCGTGTTATTTTATAAGTATTTTTAATTATAAATCGACTTCATCTTACTCCGAGCTTAACCGTGTATGAAATCTTCATGAAGTGTTTTGTTCTTTTTTTGTTATTTTATGAGTGACTTTAATTTTGTTCTTGTATCATGACATGCCTAACAAGATGAACATGGATATGACCTTGTAAAACACCAAATTAGGGGTGGCAGCGGGTTGGGTTCGGCTGGACCTGGACCTGAATACAGGCCCGTCAAGTCTCGGGTGTTTCGGGTCTGGTCAGATCCTATGACAATAAACTTTTTTAAACATCATATACCCTAAGCTTCTTTTTTCTTTGCCAACTTATACCCTATGATTACGGGTATGGTTTGGGTGCGGCTGGACCTCAATAAGATTCGGGGTCCAAAATTTGGACTCGGACCTGAGGTTGAGTATACCCTTTGGATACCCAGTCTAGTCAGGTCCATTGCCACCCATACACTAAATGAATTCGATGCATCAAGACAATAAGACTCATTCGGTAAAATTTTGTAATTATAACGCTAGGAACATGAAAAATATAAAATAATTTGAAGACCAGTTACTCTAAATAATCATAAGTAAAAACCCATTGGAGCCAAATGGCCTTGTGTTAAAGCTTCTTGATCATTGCACAGTTGCAAAATGGTGATATATCATGAGATAATATAATACTTCTTACCAAAAGGTAAAAAGATGAGAAAATAGCATGCACAATTTTTTTGTCAAAAGTATTATAATGCATTAGTACGAACTTTTTTCATTGTCTAAATAATTCAAAAAATAAAGATTAAAAAGGAAAAATAAAAATAATGAAAAAATCATGTTAATATCCATTTTATTGAATGCTACTTAAAATTATTGGTAATTTACTGGTATTGCATCTATTCCCAGATTTTTTGGTGGTTATGAAATTATCTTTATTTCGGGTCTTCAATAACTGAAATCAATAAAAAATTCGAGAGGATATTTCTTTTTCTTTTTTTCGCTAAAACAAAAAGATTTTCAATATACAAATCTAAGAAAAAGTACATGATCCAGCAAGAAAATGTAATTTTTGGATGCCGAAAATCTGAAAATTTAACTTTAAAGTAAATTTCAGATTTTTGAAATCCGAAAATATTTAGTGATGCTACCATGCATTTTCAGATTTTAAAAATCTAAAAATTTAATTTTAAAATAAATTTTAGATTTACATAAGGATGGGTTTATATGAGTCCCGAGTGAACCATCTTACACATGGATTTTAATTATATTTTGAATTATTTTATACTTATGGGATTTGAATTTAAGATATATACAGATAGATGGCTATAACCATCTTAAAAATGAATTTAAAATGGAGAAAATTAGTTTTTAATAAGATTTTTTTACACCTATGGCCCCATTAAACCATCTTTATCCAAATCTCGTACGGACAAGCACTACTAGAGTTTGGTATAAGAGATGGACCTTTCTCACAACCGGTACCTCCACCAGCCCAAAAAGAAACTCTCTCTCAAAAAAAAATAGACCTTTCTCTCTCTTCATTTTACCGTTCTTCAATATTTTCTCTCTCTTCATTCTGAAGTTCTTAATATATTCTCACCCCCCTTATGCATGCCTTTTAAGTCCTCTTTCAACAAAATTTCGACCAAGCTCTTTGTTTCTCTACATGCTGTTAAATCCTCTTTCAACAAAATTTCGACCGAGCTCTTGTTTTGTCTGCAGATACTTTTGCAATGGAATCCTACAACAACATCGGTTGCAGACTTTCAATCCTTGCGCGTTCAGCTCCATGTGTGCAATGCGACCGGAATGTGGGTATCAAATTTTTTGTCAGAAAGACGGTGACATTTACAAACGTTTCGACAACCGGAGATGGCTATTGCTCGGATTCAATTGAATTTTTTGCCAATGAGATGGCATCCTCTATTAACCTAGACCTGCGAACTCAAGAAAGCGCATACCTCTACATTTTTCGCGAGTTAGAGTACTTCATACCTTCACAGATCGTCCATGGCCTCAGTTGGGAAATTGCCCATCATGCCCGTGTCGAAGCGATCTCCCGCCACGAGCCCAACATGCAAGTGCAATTGCGTTTCTTTATAGATATCAAACACGTGAGAGAAATTGTAGATGGTGAGCACCCCGAACCCGAAACCGAAGCCCTCCAACAAGAGGAGGAAATTATTGCAGATGAAATTCTGGAAGATGAGATTGAGGAAACGGCAACAGAGTTCGAGTTTCGCCAATTCATCGAACTCTCTTCGCAAGAGGGATACATTTTCGAAGGTGAATACCGAACAATGGAAACCGACAATCTCCAGCTACTTAGAGCCATTGAAGCATTCGCACAGGTGGATTTTCCTCTGAGACCGGCTGCAAGATCAGCAGTACAGTCTTTAGCCAGGCCTGATATCGAAGCGCAAGAAGAGGTTGTTTGCACTGTGTGCATGTGCAACATAAGTACTGGGGATGGGAGGGTACTCCCATGCTCTCACATCTATCATGCGGATTGCATCTTCCGGTGGTTGGAATTGAGAAATTCATGTCCAATATGCCGATTCCAGCTCCCTGTCCAAGAGTGACCATCTGTAAAACCCTATATTTACTTGAAAATTATAACTTTTGTGTTCAACATCTGATATCTTTTTAGTTTTGAATGCTATTTTTATGGTTGATGCCAATGTTAGAGGGATTCAATGCAATTATATCCGGTATC
>NW_006494916.1:8079717-8095672 GCF_000471905.2 Amborella trichopoda | reverse complement strand
CTCAACTTTCATAAACCTCACCCACACCATTTTTTTCAATTTTTGGTGTAGTATTACAGTGAAGCACCATTATTGTACTTTAAGTACCGTAAGGAGTTCCTTTTCTCCTTTAAGGTTCTATTTATATTTATATCTCTAATTCTTTTTATATTTATTTCTTCTCACTCTCTCTAACTCTTTTTAATATTTATCTATTCTTTTTTCTCTTTAAACGGTCAAAGAGAAAGATTTAGATAGTATTTATCTCTTTTTTCTCTTTAATTGTTTTTATATTTACCACATCTTCCTTTCTCTAATTCTTTTTAATATTTATCTCTTCTTTCCCATTCTAAACTTCCAAAGAGATAAAGATTGAAAGATAAAAGATTTTGAGAGAGAAATAAGAGATAGATATTAAAAATATAAAAAAATAGAGAGGTAGAAAAGATAAATATAAAAAGAATTAGAGAGATAAATACAAACAGAACTGTAAAGAAACAAGGGTTTCGGATAGGGTAGGGTTTATAGGGTGCGATACTATTACTAAATTTCGAGTGCCATAATAATGCTTCAACTCCTTACCGTATTTATGTTTACAGTAATATGACTACCACAAAAGTTATTTTGGTAAAAAAAAGCCCAAATTTGAAAAAAAAGAGTGTGGGCTAGGTTTATTTATAATAATTTCCCTTTTATTTTTTGGTAAGGTCTAAGATCCGGTAAGGTCTAAAGTCCAATTGGGTCCGGATCCGACAACTTCAGGTGGTTGGCTCAGGGTCCTATAATTTTTATTTGGTCTATCCGTTGCCACCCCTAGGAAAATACCGTGGGCGTGTTTGTGTGTATATATAAAGGGAGAACATTTATCTCCTTTAAAGGCATAAGAGTTGAAGAAGGCACACACTATCACAAGAAAAAATTTGGTGAGTTTCATATTCCCAATAAAATAAAATGACCAAAATATTTTTGAAATATTCAAGAGGTATTTTGAAAATTATTTTTAATAGTCTTTTTAAGTTCGTCCCATTGAGAATAAGGAACCTACCAAATTTCATTTTCATATAATTTATAAAAAAAACTAAAAATAAAATGGTCAAAGGTATCGGGTCTATAGATCAAACGATCAGTGGCTCACTTGATCTCAATTGGATAGTTGGATGGGGGGAGTATGTATCTTCTATGTTGTAGGGAAAGTATAGAACCTTTCCATTATCAAATTACTACATGATGTACGTAATCGAAGACTACATATGTTGAAGCCATAAAAGAAAAGTAGTCGTTTGTATAAAGTCGAGGCTCTAAACAATTAAAGTAAAAAACATCTTCAAATAGTACCAAAACATAATGTTTCAGTATCAAAAATCTTTATGATCGTCTGAATACTTATTTTTATCTCTAATTATATAATATAAATTTTTTAACAATAATGTAGATCAAGCAGATCTATAAACATAGAAAATTCCTAAAAAGTAACGGTCAAGATAATACATGACACGATACATTGTTTCCAAGATTTGAAATCAATTTTTTCCCTTGTTCATACATCTTGATGTCGAGAAGATTGAATTAAAGGTTTTTCAATATCAAAACAAATCATTTTGGCGAACTTTTGAGGTACACCTTAATTTGATTGTTTAGAGCCTGACCTTTATATAAATTTTTTCCTAAAAAAAAACAACATACTTCTTCTTACTTATATTTCAAGGAGATATCCTTTTGGCGAACTTTTGAGGTACGCCTTAATTTGATTGTTTAGAGCCTCACCTTTATATAATTTTTTTCCTTAAAAAAAATCAACATACTTCTTCTTCCTACTTATATTTCAAGGAGAACTCAAAGTGCAGGGTTATGAAAATCTTATATAAACCACCCATCCTCTACATTACCGGCTCTTGCGGATGTGACCGATTTTCCTATCCAAATCTCTGATCTACTAATCCAACATGATTTTTTGGGTGGCCAATCCGAGTGTTTTTTTAAACCTTGATTGGGATCTTTTAAATCGGGTTGGGGTTTTTATAAGGCTGAGGCCCCAAACAATCAAAATAACACTTTCAAATAATGTCGAAATATGTTGTTTCATCATAAAAAATCCTTATGATGGCCTGAAAATTTATTTTCAACTCTAATTATTATATTTAAATATTAAAAAATAGTCGGAATCAAATATATCTATGACACTTGAAAATATTGAAAATTTACGGTCTAGAAGACACATTACAATATGAATTATTTCTCATATTTGAAATCTAGTTTTTTTATGTCCATACATCGCGAAATCAAAATGATCGAACTAATGGTCTTTCAATATCAAAATAACCTTTTCTAGTATAAATTTGGAGTGCACCTTAATTTGATTATTTAGGGCTTCACCCTTATATCAACTTTTTCCTTTAAACTGTAACATTTGAGTAACGATTTTATACCAAAAGGGATGATATATAAGACCATTTACTTTTGGAATAGTTTGGGTGTATCACAAAGTTTGAAAAAATTTATTTTGAACTTTGAGCTTGATCAAAAAAATAAATGCCACAATTCAATTTTAAATCCAATGATCAAAATTTATTGTGACCACTTTGTACCAAAGGTAAATAGTTTCATATATATATATATATATATATATATATATATATTTTTAAGATTGTATATAGATTGTATACAACGAAACCATTTACATTAAGAATTAAAGAGGCTACAAATACTTACAACGTGTCAATAAGTTCGAGAAAAATGGCAAGGTTGTTTTGTTCCGAGCATATGCTTTTATCTACACTACCGTCCGCCGTTTCATCGGGCGTTCATGATCGCAAGTGTCCAAACCACATTGACTATGTCAGAGCTTTATCAAACTTAAAGAGAGAGAGACAAACAGGCAGTCCCACCCATGGATCTGATTGATTCTCCCCACCTGGACTTTACTTTATAGAAGAGTAAAGTATGAAGCTTTGATGGAGGAGAGAGAATAGAGACTGCAATTCAGCATAGAGATTTAAATCAGTTGGTTTTTAGAGAGAGACGTATAGAGATGAAGAAAGTGGAGGTGTTCTTTTTGGTGGCTCTGGTAATACTGTCTGTTCAAACAATGGGGAGAGCGGATGAGCCTATTTGGTGCTATGATGCCTGTACCACTGCCTGTGTTCAGAAGAATCGTAAGCCCTTATTTTCTATAAACCTCCTTTGTTTTTTTTGCTCTTTTTAAATAATTTATTTTTCTATACATTTATTTTTTTTGTTGGAATTTCAATGATAAACCTTTCAGTGAGGATGACATGCTCCTACCCATTTTTAAAATCGTTAATGGTTTTTTAATATATTAAGTGAGAATAGAAGCTTAGACTTTATGAATTCACTTTATGAATTGCAGAACGCCTACAAGCTCGCTGCGAGCGCAAGTGTGAAATCAAATGCGGCCCCGGTTAGTATCTTGACTGATCTCTCTCTCTCTCTACAAAACCAGGGTTTATTTTGTTATTTTTGTTTTGTATGTGTAGGTGCTCGTGGTTGATGAAGGCCTTTTACATATCAATAATAATAACAATAATCATTAACTTTTTTTTCTTTTTTATCTCTTTGTATTTCAACTTTCTTTGGATGCGGAAATCGGTTTTGGTTTCCGGTTAGGGTGTATGGAGAAAGAAGCACCTGTAAGAATGGATTATGGTTGTGTTAGTCGGATCGATTTTGGTTCTTTGTGTTAGTCGGAATTAGGGAGTGTTTAAAGGACATTTTGAAAGAATCAATAAGTGGTTAAAAGGTCAGATTTTTTCCAACTATTTGAGATCGGCTAATAAATTCAAAAATATTTTGAACATATAGAAACTTAAGTTTGAATAAGATTTGTTTCTTTAAAGGAAGAGACTAAAAGCCATTGCCTCCAACAGGCCATTGCTTCTCCAAGTAGATATAGGTCTGGAATAAAGAAAATTGTTCCATGCGGGTTGGACAGTATTTCTGCATATGCAGTCCATCTGCAAATAAGTGTTTCATCTAAAAACAATGGAAACTAATGGTCCAAATGTTTTTTTTCCTAGAATTATTATTTCTAGGTTTTAAAATTAGTTTATTTTTTCATATTCATAATCTCTATGTTAGAGATTACGTATCTTTAAAAATTAAGTCTTAAAATCCATTGCAAAAATAAAACTGGGTTCCTCATATAATAACAAAAGGGTGACCTTTGGGATGCAGTATCCTGTATATGAATGCCTCCTACAATAGATGCATTATTTTTATTGAATGTATAACAGATGGATTATTTAACATGTTATTGATTCAATTTCAAAATACGTGTTATATGATATGAGTTGGAATAGTCCCAAATATGTAAAATGCTCAATAATGTCTCTCAAAAAATTTTAAAAATTTTCTTCTGAAAACACAAAAGGAAAGCAAACGGTTCCTAGCTTTTCACTCTTTATCTTTTTGTGTGCATTCTCTATTCACTTTTCTTTTAGTTTTCCTCCTTATAATTTTGGATTGGCTGCCTTTCCCAATGGGAAACCAGCTGCCCATATATAAAAAATACGGTGCAGTTTGTATAGAACTGACGCTCTAAACAATCAAAGTAAAGCGAAAAATGTGGTTATAATACTGGAAATCTTTGTGATAGCCTTAAAATATTTTTCATCTTTAATAATAAAATTTAAAGTTTTCAAAAATGGTGTAGATCGAGTAGATTTATGAAAAGTTGAAAACCTTGAAAATTAAAGGTTCAAAAATGCGTTACAAGATGTATTATTTTCAAAACTTGACATCCATTTTTTTCTCATGTCCGTGCATCTTATGTCGAGATGATCAATTTGAGGATATCTGAGCATCAAAACAACATCTTTTAGTGAAATTTTTGAGAAGGGCTCTAATTTAATTGTTAATATACGATTTTCGTTGACCAAGCTCAAATTTCAAAACAAATTATATAGAAGACCCAAGATATATAATACACATCGGATGGTCATAAATAATTGTGATGCCCTTGTACCAAAGGGAAATGATCACATTATGTGTGTGTGTATATATATATAGGAAGCCACCATACAATGCCTATGGGCGAAAATGAACAATCTTTTCACCTATAGTCTCAACACCATCCAATTTTTTTTATGGCGAGGACTGAAGACCACCACCGACTTAACATGTCCGTGGCGATATCCCATCATAAACATAACATGTCCATAGCAATAAAAAAACATGAAAAAACCACCCCAAACCACATTTCGTCTGTTGCAATTCCGCTCGATATACCGCCACAGACATAACATGTATGTAGTCGGGTAAAACATTCAAAGTCACCTATAAGCTTTTTTTTTTAAGTTTTCTATATATATATATATATATATATATATGTGAGTGAGAGAGTGAGAGCATTTAGAATGAAATTTCAGATACATATCGACAATGTAGAAATCTGTTGCAATGAAAACTTCCACACACATATAAGCATACATATACAGGGAGAAGCATACGTGCCTTTAATCTCGACTGTCCCTCCAACACAAGAGCATGATCAAGCACCGTCGGATTATGTAGAGCCTCACCCTTTGCTCTTCCAAAACCCTAGCCCTGACCCTTCTCTTTCGAACTGAATTCCAAAGCAAAGACACTGAAAACTCCATTGTTTGAGTAGGGAGTTACTTAAGAAGTTGACACTGGTTATGTGTTGCCTTATATAAGGACTCCAGCTTTTGAAGAGTAACTCCTCTTAAAAGAGGTCAGGAAATTTGCCAGAAGTGGAAATGGGAGTTTTATCTACATTGAACCTAGAGAGAAGACTCCTAGTCGACATGATATAGTTCCTTGCCACGTGGCACTGTCTAAGTTCTAAGGATCTTAATTTAGGGAAAGGAAAATGGTTTGATAGGGCTGCAGACCTATTAAAATTAGTACAGCCTCACTTAATAACCCATTAAAAATTGGAATTCAAGCATTAGAAATTCTTTATATGGATCATTTTGGCTTGAACATAGTAGTAAAAAAAAGATTTCAAACTCTAAAAAAAGTTTGCACTATAATAAATTATTTAGACCATCCATTTCACTCTAAAAAATAAGTTTTATAAATCCATAAAATCAGTATTATTTTTTGAGTTTCGAATTCCCTTATCAGTGTTGGAAATTGATATTAGAACCATCATGGAGATTTATGTTGCCAAAAGTAACCATACGAGAATTTGAAGCAATGCTGTATTTTATTTTCATAAAGCCTACACCTTATAGACCTCATCCACTTTTAATAAAGTAATTAACGAGCAAATCTATCTAAAGTATTGCTATTTCATAATTCTCCTTTTTAACATATACATTACTACACTCATACCCAATATGTTCACTATTTTCCTAAAAGGATAAAAAAACCTATAATTCGGTTTTCAAGAGTCCACAGTACATCAAAGTCTCTTAAAATGTCATTGAGAAATAAAAATACCTGGAAACATTGAGGACAAAAAACCTTGGATTTTCAAAATCCAAAGTTCTTCTAATTAAGGAACAACCTTGGATTTTCAAATTTCTGAAGTTTTTCGTAGAAAGACCGTATAGAAAAAAAGTTCGACAAAAAAGAAACAAGAGATGTCTAAATTCCGTGTTGTAATTCTACCTAACCCCTGTTAAAATGGTGTACAATTATTTTGGGTCTGAAAGCCCAATTTTTGAGATTAGCATTTTAAACAATATCAAGCACTGACATAGATGTTCATGTTTATGTAACGAACAATGGCGTACAAAACTGTTGAAAAGCTAAACCAAACACTAAGGATATATTACAGGAAAATGTTAATATAAGGTCTTAACCTTATACTGTACCGATAAGGTGCACCTAAACAATCTACTAGTGAAGGTTGTTCTTATTCTAGAAAATCCTCAAATCAATTATTTTAACCACAAAATTCATAAACATAAAGGAAAAAAAAAAAAAAAAGAAGGGGTGGGGGGAAGATTTCTAGTCCTAAAAGTAGTTTATCTTCTAACATATTATATGGACCATTCATTTTCAAGATTTTCAAGTGTTTATAGATCCGCTTGATCGCCACTATTTCAAGAACTTTAAATTTTATAATTGGGGGTAAAAATAGATTTTTAAATCATCTCAAGGCTATGCGGCACCAAAACTGCATTTTCAACATAGTTTTGAGGCACACCTTACTCCAATAGTATAAGGTGGAAAAACCTTATACAAACCTCACTCTATATTATGAGGCATGCATGGTACAATATAGGGATTTTTTTATTCCCAAGCAATAGACGGTGGAGAATAAATATTTCCTATTGAATGATGTATTATCTTCAAGTATTCAAAAAACGGATCAATGACCCAGATCGTCCATCCTAAAAAATAGGTTATTTTAGCAAATCAGCAATTTGGATTAGAGAATTGACCGAATCCATTAGATCTGGCCTTCAAATTTTCAAAACAAATCATTAAAGATCATTATAAATAACATTTTTTTAGAGGTAATGCATTATGAATTTCTCTTTTCCTGTAAAAATAAGTGAATATGGAGACGTGGTTTCGTGTTTGAATGTCTGTTCAACATTCAAGTGGAGTTTCCAACCATTATTTAATGAGAGTTTCCTCTCTCTCTATCTAGAGTTGAGTAGGAAAAGAATATTAGTTTTTGACATGGGTCTTAGCTCTCTGCTCTTAGGTTACCAATTGTCATGTATTTGATGTTGTTTGTGATGTGATGAAAAATAAATTGATGTTTTGAAGTAGTTATCTACTATATGAATTTTGAAATCATGACATGGTGGCAAAAAAATCTAGCTTCATAATATTTTAATTTAAAAATAAAAATAGAAAAATCTAGGTGATTGTCTATTTATTTTTTATATAAATAGAATGTTGGTTTTATTGTCCAAACTAGGTCGACCCAAATAAGGGTGACAATGGACAGACCCGACGCGAGACCCAACGAGTTGACTCAACCTCTAGTCCGAGTACGAGTCCAAATTTTGGACCCTAATACTATTTGGGACTAAGTCCAGCCATACCTAACCCGTATATGTAGTCATAGTGTTGGGTTTATGTGACATTTAAAGACCTTATGAGTGCTTGTAAAATAAAACAATAAAGTAGAACATGAACTTAATGAGAGTGTGACACATCGTAGACCATACTATGCAAACGATGTTTGCTAATACCAGACTGTACTTAACGATCTAGGCCAGTCGGTTGAAAAACTCTGTATCTAAGTATAGAGAACAAATCAAGAAGAATTCTAAATTATCCTTTGATGAAGTCGAAGCTTATGCCTAAATGAATGAGCTGAGGGACTGTGTGACCCTTATTCGTAATGGTGGGTCGATAGAGACGGTGTCCAAAGCCTCATCTATGATCCATTACACGACATGCATATCAATAGATTGTTCGGAAAAACCAGATATCCACCTTTTAGGGTAAAGCATATACATGTACGAGATATATTCCTATACGCTATAGAGTTGTGGTCGCATAAGGTCTTAGTGACCTTTATTCGTTTCTAGGGGATGACCTGAAATTCACATACTGGAATTGCGACCCCTTGGCTCATTGATCAGGCTTTAGTAACCCACTAATGAGCCTCTACTTGAACTAAGGATCATTGAAAATACTAGATCGGTCAGATAAAGCAAGTGTAATCCGTAGTCCACAGTTGAAGGTGGAGTGTCCCATGATTGTTAATTCAATTCTTAAACCATAGGGATCCATTTCTCGTTATATTAATTTAATTATATTTATTTTATGACAGAAATTGATTTAAAATTATTATTTGAATTTTTATAAGTCTATTGATATTTTAATTATAATTTTTGAACTTATAAAAATAAAGCTATAGATTTTACAAAAGTATAAAATTCAAATAATATTTTATAAATTAATTTGTTAAATATCATGAGGTTCCATAGTGCACATGGGCCCACCATGTACCATGTGGATGGGGCCCACACGTACAACACATGGGTGGCACACCCTACCTTTTGGTTATTTGCTTTGTGGTCAAGCTATTTAAGTTTAGAAAATGTATCTTGTGGCATGTGATCGAATATTAGATATAGAAAAGATTGACCACATCTTATCGTAAATGTTAAAAGCATATCTTGACACATTTCTTTAAATAGTATGATAAATAAGATGTTATTTTATGCAATGAATAATATTTAAATAACATTCTATTTATTTAAATATGTTGATGGGAAAATAGTTTAAGAAAAGGGAGATAATGATCAAAGCACCTTCCATAATGTTGATGGCACATCTGTAGAATGGATAACTCAAATCTCTCACCCCACAAATCACATTGATCAAAAATCCATAATTACTCTCCAAAAAGAGGCAAATTATGAGAAACATTAAGAAACTCTAAACCTAAGTTTTTTTCTATAAATAGAGGCGCACACTCTCCCTATACTCTACACTTTTTTCCCTCCCACAACTCTATCTCTCCTCTCTCTCCCATAGAGGCACGCCCCACGCTATCGGATATTGCTAACTCGGTATGGGATGTAATAAACCTGGTTAAAATAATCTCCGACATTCTCTTTTTTTTATTTCTTGTTATATTCCCAAGCATAAAAATTGTAGATATTTTCTTTGTTTAAAGAAAATTCGTTTAATAGCATCAAGGTTTTTAAGATCATGAATTTGTTAGTTTTATTTTCTTTGAAGCAAGAATTATTGTAATAAGACTACTTGTAGGTGATCTTTGCCAAAAAATAAAAAATAAAAAATAAAAAAATAAAAATTAAAAAAATACATTCCCCAACAAGATCGCATTAGTCTTTCTTTCATTGGTATCAGAACTATTGATACTTGATGTCATTAGTTATATTTTTCTCTTTATTGAGAGTTTAGATCAAGCTTGGGAATGAGATATATAAAAGCTAATGACCTTTGTGATCAAGTAATACACCCACGGTTAAGAATCATTGAATATTCAAACATTAAAAAGCACACTACAAAATAGGCATACTGAACTATTTTGAAGCAGTGATATGAAGAAGATAATGATGTATTTTTCTATTACGTACTTCAATAATATTGTTTTAAGAGTAGGATCTACCTACAAAATTACAGTGGGAGATCCTAAAGGAATTAAAAATTATGAACTCGTCATTGAAAAGTCTCAGTTCTGAACCAACAAAATCTAGAAAATGTCTATTGAGCTCCATGAATTTACCCACCAATTATATGATTTTATTTTCTGCTGAAATTTTATTGTGACTTATAAAATTGAGTCTACTTTTCAGACAAAAAAATTTTTATCAAAAAATTCATTGTGGTTTGAAAGATATGATCGATTTATGAAAAGGTACGCAAGTGCTGTTTTCTAAAAAAAAATTTATTTCCATGAATTAGAAGTCAAGATTTTATTTCTAATCTTAACAGAGATTTTTATGGCTTACACTAAGTTTTTAGACTTCCATTTTGAGTCTAATTTCTAATAAATTTTATTTGAAAGAAAAATTTCTATGAGAAGAGTGGAATAAAAATTTTGAATTGAAAAGAGGTTATCCAGAATTTTCTGCAATTTGGTATTTGTCTTTTAATGAATACATGAATAGCAATATTTATCAAGCCTACTTAACAGAGTGATATAAAGTTTGTGGAAATATATGTGTTATTATTATGTGTCTACATTCAAACAAAATTGGTTTGAAATGAAAACTCCATGATGGTAGAGATAAAGGACAATTTTACTAAAAGTGTTCATTCTGGAATTCTACAACATTTATTTTGTGACGTAAATATCACTTATTTATTTCTCTAAAGAAAAGTATTATTTAAGATTCCCACTATGATGTTAAGATTTGGTTTTAAGTCTAGTTTTCAACACAATATTCTAAGGAGAAATTTTTTGAGTATTGATAAAAATAAATTCTTTATTGAGAAATGTTCAACTTGATTTTCAACTGAAAAAATTGCATTGTGACATAAATGTCACTAAAATGAATACTTACTAAATGAGATGACTTAGAAATGGAACTGAACACTATTTTATATTTTTTTAAGTCTATTTCAATACTCAAAAAGACTCGAAGATTAACATTTTATAATTTGAAAAATATCGTATTTTTATCTTGAGATGCTCAAGTTCTATTCTGCAGTAAATTAAAAAGACGTGGCATGTTAAAGCACATCTTTGGATTCTTAAATATAGATACCTTTTTTAAAGCTCATTTAAAAACATTTTTTAGTGTGTTATAAGTATAGTTTATTATAATAAAACTTTAAAGAGAGATAATAAAAAATTGGCAAGATATGACGCTCTATATGAAAAGTATTCGATCTAGAAATATCAAAAAGAAGAAAAAACACAATACCTATGGAAGCATCTTGATTTCTTCAAAATAAAGGGATATATAGAGAGATTTGGTAGTAATTTAAAAATGCTAAAGATCAGTGAGAGAATCGAAATTGTAATATTTGAAATAATAGGATGAAAATCAGATTTTTTTCACAGTGTAAGACAAGAAAATCCAAGTGTCGAAGAGATTAACACTTCGTGACATGTGAAATCGATGACCAATATATTATCCACTAATTAAATGCACTTCCAAAATCACAAAAGCTTATTAAACACGTAAAAACAATGAATCAAGAAAGCCCAAATACCACATTACATGGTTTTGAAGTATGAAATCTATCCCACTCTATATGGTGAAATCATATAGAAAAAGAAAATTCAATAACTTTATTTAATATGATTTGCTTATATTTTGGCTAATTGTTTTATGAATATCTATGAAATGTATAAACATTAAGTAACAAGTGCTAACAAATATGAAAAAACTGGTTTTAAATACCTTGTGTTTTTGTACATCCTTGTGCTTGAGTATGAACTTCGCAAAATAGTGATACACATAGAGATGTGATTTGATCAAAAGCTTTGAGCCCTAAGAATGAAACACGAGAGATAGGTGTGGCTCATTCAAATATGTAAGCACAAAAGAGTGCTCTGATCGAACTCAATCTTGGTGACCATCCTCTCAATAATGCCTGTAATATGATGTGTTGCATGTGATGATGATCTCTTGATAAATTCTCCATAATTGCCATAAAAGAAGTATTTTGTTAAAACTTTAATAAATATTATTTAGTCATGCTTTATTTTAGTTAAAATTATAACATGGTATATATAATTTGTTTTTATGACTATAAACTTGACTTGGTAATAAATTAAAGGTGAATGTAGTAAAATAATTTATGAAGGTTAAACATATATTTTAAAATTGAATTGGATGATTTGAAAAAAAACCAAAATCTATGAATATACTTTTGAGAAAACCTCATTTGCAAAGTCCATTAAGTCTATGAAAATCATTTTAAACTGTCATATTATTATATAACTATTGCTTGTGAATGCATATATATATATATATACCAAGTCAATTTTTTTTAATTGAAAAAAAAAACATTGTGTCTTAAAGATATTTATCAAAATGGGAGAAAAACTATCATGCACTATTTTTTTTAAATACCTATATGCATTAACTTATAGTTTTAGTTATTTAAAATATTTGATTACCTAAGACTTTAAACCATAGGGAATGTTGTAAGAATATTACCATGCTAGGCTTCCTTGACACATGTTGTGTTGATTAGATAATTTGGTTTGTATGAATTTACTACCAAGATGTATAATGTGGTTGAACCTTTGTAATTAATGAAGATTTTTGCATATTGTGAAACCAACGGATATTAAATTACATATTACATAAGACTTGATATGCTACCTCATGATATATGCATAAGAATGTTGAGAATATAGATGTTGGATTTGCTAGTTTTATTTTTTTTGAAGCAAGAATTATTGTAATAAAACTACTTATAAGTGATCTTTGCCAAAAAGAAAAGAAAAGGATGAAAAAAAAAAAATATTCCCCAACATGATCGTATTAGTCTTTCGTCCACATAGAGTATATAATGGCAATCATATACCTTTAGGCACACTTTAGATGTTCAGATTGTCACAATATTGGCAACATTGACAATATTTTTAGCAAAAAAAAATGAAGCTGATACTCAGGTTATATGACAGTTAAAAAAAGAGCCAAAAAAAACTCATAATCATAATGGCAAAAGAACCAACTAGACCCGAGATGTGACAGATCCGGGTATGGGTCCAAATTTTGGACCTAAATAGCTCAACCCAAACCTTACCGTTGCCACCCCTAGACCCAAACCCAAACCAACTCAACCCACCTATTTGCAGCCCTACAAACCAAAGGCAAGCACCATTAATAAAGTCCATCATGGAAGCTTTCTCAATCAAAGCTTCAGTTGGAGTACTTTGTTTCTAGTATAAACTATGGAGTTTCGAATTGGTAATTAAGGGTAGCAATGGACCCAAGCCCGAACAAGAGCCTGAGGGATAGACCCGATCCAAGTCTTGGTATGGATTTAAAAATTGGACTCAGCAAGTCAAGTCTAGGTCCAATAATATGTTTTGGGTCCCAATAAATAATATATATTTATTATTATTAAATACATAGATATATATAAATTTTGGGTCGAGTCCAATCTGGATTCAAGACCCTCAATATATTTTCATATCCACATCCAAGTTCACGTCCCATATCATTTTTTTCAAGTCCAAACACGGCCGAACGCGACCAACGGCTACCCCTATTGGGAATAAAACCAGGGCATCAATTCAATGAAATTGGTAAGAACCGTAAAGAAAAACATACATTAAAAACATAAGAAAATGGTCAAGAACAAGTATGAATCAGTCAAAAAAGGTTCAACCAATCCAACTAGTTGAGGCCACCAATTGAAACAAATTGACCAGTTCACATCTTAACTAATTTACCTAAAAAGCATATATACTACGCGTCCTAGGGAGCATAGTCTACATCTACTCCGATGGTAAAAAATTCATTTGGATAAATTTTTAAGTATGAAATTTTTGAGAAAAAAAAAATTTAAATTTTGAAGTTTCCAATACTTAGATCTCACCCTCAAATAATTGGGCGTCCTCTGTCTATCTTAACACATTATTGTTTTCAAGCCTAAAGAGAGTGTAATTTGGAGACTTTTCTATTGAGATTAGTCTTACATCCCAAAACTTGAGATCCCTTTTTTTTTTCTTCTTTTTTTTTTTTTTTTTGGGGGTTAAGTGGAAAGAGGGGGTGAGTCAACTGGAAGAGAGCTGCTGCCCTTAATAAGAATTGAGCCTAGGACGTAGCGTTGCAAATCGTCAAACGCTAACCAATTAAGCCCAGACTCTTTTCTTGAGTTCCTAAAGTTAATCCTAGTTACCTAAAGTTAATCCTAGTTATTGGATTGGGTTTTGCGCGAGTGAGTAAATGGACAGTATACTCTTACAAGCGCATAATATCAAACGATTCAACTACGCTGTCTAGTCAAGTCTTATTGACATTGCTACCTATAATGTCACTTGTTTTAAGGAAAATTTCAAAATACAACTAAGAGATGAAGTATTTATTAGTTGACTCATATCATGTCATCTAAATTCAAAATACCGTGAGTCAGAATAGTTGAAAATAGGTAAAATATTAAATAGCTGATAAGTTAAATGTGTTTTGATAAAACCTCCCTTAATTAATTTCCCTTCTTTTAATTTGAGCTACAAAAGTAATATCATCTAAAACAAGCAATAGAAAAGTATGATTTGTATAGGATATAATGCAATTTTTTAATACAAGCAAAAAATATTATGCTGAATATGAGAAAATAGACAAGCCTCTTTCGTAATATTCACGAATTAAAAGTTTAAAAAGAAAATAAAATTGGGAAGCCTAACCATTCTTGATCAATTGGGAGGCAAATTTGGAGAATCAACTTGCTCCCTTTGTGACAGGCTCTGCATGAATAAAAAAACAAATCAAGACTAACCATTAATGTTATAGGCAAATGTTATTAATTAGAAAATTGTGTGGTCTGTATAAGGTTGAGGCCCTAAACAATCTAAGTAAGGCAAGCATTTAAATAGTGTTTAAATAGTGCTGAAAGGTGTTGTTTTAGTACTAGAAATATTTTTGATAGCCTGAAAACTTATTTTCATCTCTAATTATAAAATTTAAAGCTTTCAAAATAGTGTAGATTGAGCATACCTATAATCGCTTGCAAATCTTAAAAACAAAGGGTCCAGAAAATGCATTAAAAGTGCAATATTTTCAAGACTTGAAATCCGTTTTTTTTATCATGCACATGTATCATAAGGTCGAGATGATTGATTTGAGAACTTTTGAGAATCTAAACAACCTCTTCCAGCAAATTTTTTAGGTACCCCTTAATTTGATTATTTAGGGCCTCACACTTATTTCCATTAGACAAGGTGCAATATCTCTCTCTATATAGAAAATACAGTAGGTGCTTACTAGAAATTAAAGCTTTGGGACGAGTCTTGAAAAGAATTCGATGGCGGATTATTCCAATTATATCCAAGGTAGGCTGTGAATTTGGAGAAGCATCTTCATTGATGGAACCCTTTCTTAATACCAACAATGGCTTCTTCAAAATCACTTTCTTCCCTAATAATTCATGATACCCAACTGTGAAGGTGTAGTTCCCCTGAAAATAACACAGTTTCACTTCTTTTTTTTGTAATTTGTAACCTTTAAGAGAGAGAGAGAGAGTGAGACAGAGATACCAAAAGCATTAGCAGAGAGATACTAAAAGCATTAGCAAAGAGAGAAACTAGAAGCGTTAGTGCAGAGAGAGAGGGACTAAACATTAGCACCCAGCGAGAGAGAGGGACTAAACATTAGCGCAGAGAGAGAAGGCAAGAGCAAACCTTCTCTGTAATGTGTAACTTTCAAGAGAGAGAGTGAGAGAGATATACTAAAAGCATTAGCAGAGAGAGACTAGAAGCATTAGTGCAGAAAGAGACTAAGAGCATTAACACACACACAGACTAGAAGCACTAGCAGAGAGAGAAGAAGCAATAGAGATAGGAGAGAGAGAGAGAGAGAGAGAGAGAGAGAGAGAGAGAGAGACTATAGCAGACAATACTAATTTACTTTTCCGTAGGTAA
>NW_006494916.1:8059440-8079697 GCF_000471905.2 Amborella trichopoda | reverse complement strand
CTAAAAAACGGGCTTGAGTCATGGTGGTAGCACTCATACTTCAGACGTCATGTTGTGGTTTCTATTTTTACCACCCCATTAATACCTCCAAAAAAGCTCCTTCCTATTTACTTGAAAAAATAGGTGTTTCACTAATACCTTCAACAAGCTCACTCTTAATCTACTTAAAACGGGTAAGGGCTGTCTTACCCACTAAATTATTCAAAAAAAAAATCTACTTGAAAAAACAGCTCACTCCTAATCTTCTTGAAAAAATGGGTCACCCACTAATACCTTCAAAAAACTCACTCTTAATCTTCTTTAAAAAATGGGTTGCCCACTAATCTTTTAAAAAAGCTCGTCCTAATCTACTTGTAAAAATGGATAGGGGTTTGTCTTATCCACTAAATTGCCTGTCTTTTTGCCCTTTTTTTTATTTTTTTTTTTTGTTCTTTTTTTTTTTTCTCTTTCTTTTTCTTTTGAAAGTTCACATCAAAAGTAACGTTTGCATAAATTTTAACGTGGAATGCCACATTGCAACCCCATATGAGAACCCAAAACACAATATATGAACTCGGCTTGGACTCATCCTAAACAACTGATTTCATCTACAAATATTAGTTTGTCAAGTCAAGAGGTCAAAAAAAAAAAAAAAAAATTCACACGGTGAATGCATAGTTCATTGAGCCCGACTCCCAAATTTCATTTTAAACTTGAATTATGGGCATGGTCTAGGTGTGTAGGGGATTCAACTGGAACCTATAATTAACCAGTTGGGAAATAAAAAATATATCGGCGAATCTAAACATTAGGTAATAAATTGGTTTTGCTCTAAAAGGTCAGAGCTGAAGAATCGGGTCAAATATATGAGTCACCAAAAATCAAGTTAGAGAATTTTGAATTTTTGGAATTTGATTAAAATAACATACTTAAAAAATCATAATTTTCAACCAATATTGTCATATTCACTTCAAGCTCTTTTTTGGTTTGATGAGAAAAATTAAGCAATCCGTGGCTTTGATCGATTTGAGAGAAGAATTCAAATTTTTTTAAAAAAAATAAATAAATTAGATATTTATATATGTAAATATATAAAAATAACTAAAAATGAAAAATTAAAATTAAAAAAAAAATACTTCTATATAAATATTTATTTGCTTGGGCTGAAGAGGACAAACTTCGGCCAAATCTACCTAAAGCATATCCGAATCCGACTAAAGCGGTCAGAATCTAACTGAAACGACGTTACCAATATATAAAAATAATACAAAAATAAAAATTACTTTTATATAGATATTTTTTTGCTAGGGTCAAAGGGGCCAAATCTGCCCAAAGCATACCCGAAAATGATCGAAACGGCAACACTAGGCACCGAAGCATCGCTTCGGTGTAAGCTTAAAATCCAAAGGCTTCAACCTAAGCTAAGCAAATTTGACAACATGTTTTGAACTCCTCTCTCCCTCTCTCCAGCACATTCACAGGCACGTGATGCATGTTCTTCAAATCTTACAACCAACTCAAAAAAAGTTTTTCAAACTTCCAATAAATAAAACCTATTCGGTCTCTATATTAAGACTTATTTGGGGGAGGCTAATCTCCTCCATAAATTGAAAAGGTCCCATTGCTCGTGGGAATAAAAAAAAGGGTGCAATTTGTATAGCGTCAGAGGCTCTAAACAATCAAAAGTAAAGTACACCTTCAAATAATTTTGAAAAATATGATTTTAATACTATTGAAAATTGACGGTCAAAAAATCTATTACAATATGCACTATTTTCAAACTTTAAAATCCATTTTTTCTCATGTCCATGCATCCGACTCATTTGTACCCAAGGGATTTGGATTTTAGATGGAGAGAGAGATTTGTATAACCGTCTTAAAAAGGAATTTAAAATAGAGAGATATAGTTATTAATAAGATTCTTTTACACCTACGGCCCGCATTAAACATATCCAAATCCCGTACGGACAAGCACTCTGAGAGTTGCTTATAAGAGAGACCCCTCTCTCCATTCTGCAATATCTTCCTTCTCCCCTTTTGCTTTCCTTCTAAATCCTCTTTTGACAAAATTTCGACCTTGCTTTTTTTCTCTCTACAATCTGCAGGTTCTCCAAACTCTTGCCATGCCATGCCATGTCAATGATCTTTATAGACTTTCAACCGATGTGTGTTCAGTTCCGACTGTGCAATCCCGTCCAGATGTGGCGATCAGAGTTTTTATAAAAAAGATGACAACATTCACGAACCTTGTGTCCCAAGATGGTGATTTCTTGGATTCAATTAATTTCTTTGCCTTTGAGACCGAAATCCCTATCACTCAAGACCTGCAAACTCAAGAACGCGCATACATGTACTTTTTGCTTGCATTGGTGGAACAGACACCAATACCCTTACGGATCATCCGTGGCCTCAGTTGGAAAATAGCATGTCAAGCCTGTGATATTGTGCGCTTATTCAATGAGCCTAATGTATAGGTGCAATTGCGTTTTTTTTTAGACATCAAACATGAGAGAAAAATTGTAGAAGGTGATCACACGGAACCCGAAATCGAATATGAAGCCCACCAAAAAGAGAATGAAATTCTTGAAGCTGAAACCGAATATGAGGATCCCCAAAAAAAGGAAGCAATTCTCGCTGAAACCGAATATGAGGCCCCCCAAGAAGAGGAGGAAATTACCGAAGCTGAGATGGACGAGTTTGGCATAATAATGGAATTAGAGCTTGAGCTTGGCCTATTCATGGAAGTCACTTCGCACTACATTTTTTAAGGCGAGTTCCAACAAATGGAAACCGATAATGTCGACCATCTTATAACCATCGAGGCATCCTCACAGGTGGATTGTCCTCATATAGCAGCGGCAAGATCAACAGTATAGTTCTTAGCAAAGGTAGATATCAGAGCGGAAGAAGAGGTTATTTCCACTGTGTGCCTCTGCAACATCAATGCTTCCAATGGGGACGGAAAGGTACTCCCATGCTCCCACATGTATCATGAGGATTGCATCTTCAAGTGGTTCACGTCGAGAAATTCATGTCCAATGTGCCGATTCGAGCTCCCTGCTAACCTGCCCTAGAATTCTTATCTCCAAATCATTGTATTTACCTGAAAATATTAATCCAATAAAAAGCATTTCTCTTTTTCTTTTTTTTGTTCAACTTCTAGTTTGTTTTAAGTTTTAAATGCTACTTTTCGTGATTGTTACCCATGTTAGAGGGAAATAGAGCAGCGCCATTTCAATGTAATTCTATCCGGTTCATATCCCGTTCGAGAGAGTGTGTCCTTTTCCAGGGCGAGAGAGATTTTAAAATTTAAAAAACTAAATGAAAGTCCTGATAAACTAATACATTGTTTCCAAGATTTGAAATCATTTTTTTCGCTAGTTAATATATCTTGATATTGCGACGATTGAATTAAAGGTTTTTCAATATCAAAACAAACCCTTTATTTTGAAAACTATAAATTTTAAATATTTATTTTGAAAACTATAAATTTCTTATAACAATGATTTCAAATTTATTTAATACATAAATATTGAAAAACAAACCCTTTATTTTGAAAACTAAAAATTTTAAATATTTATTTTGAAAACTATAAATTTCTTATAACAATGATTTCAAATTTATTTAATACATAAATTTAAAATTACAAATATAAATTAAATTTAGTAATTGGCCAATTGTTATAAACTTATAACTAATAAATAAAATAAAATTTAAATTAATTTTGTATTCTCAAATAAATTTATTTTTTATAAAAAAATACAAAAGATCACACATTTTCCTTTATGTACTTCTTTTTGCGCCTTAATCTTACATTTTCTTAGTTCTAATGTGAAGTTCATTATATATATGGATCATATCTCCCTAGGAACTTGGATCGTACAATCTCCATTTATTTTTTATAAATTAAATTTTATAATTGGCCAATGTCATAATTAATAAACAAAATTAAAATTAGATAAATTTGAATTCACAATTAAAATTATTTTTTTAAAAAAAATGTATAAAAGATCTTACATTTTCTTTTATTTACTTCTTTTTGTGTCTTAATCTCTTTTAAAAATTTTATTCTCAAATAAATTTATTTTTTATAAAAAATAAAAAATAATACATATTTTCCTTTATTTACTTCTTTTTGTGCCGGAATCTTACATTTTCTTCATTCTAATGTAAAGTTCATCATATATATGGATCATATCTCCCTTGGAACTTGGATCGTACAATCACCATTTATTTTTGTAAAATTAAATTTTATAGTTGGCCAATGTCATAATTAATAAATAAAATTAAAATTAAATAAATTTGTATTCACAAATAAAAAGATCTTACATTTTATTTTATTTATTTATTTTTGTGTCTTAATCTCTGTGAAATTCGTTATATACATAGATATCATATCTCCCTAGGATCTAGGATCGTACCGTCACCATTTATTTTAAAATTTGAACCTTGTCTCTCTCTTATCTCATATTGCCTTACTACAACCGATAAAGAAAGAAGATTAGATTTATCAACAAAACAAAAGATATCAAAGAAGATAAGATTTATCACATTGCCTTGCCACGATGGATAAGGAAAGAAGATTAGATTGAAGAAAGTTTATTTTTATAAAAAATAACCAACTTGGGAGGTCTTTTGGGTAAAATATGATAGGGAAAACTTGCTATATAGAAGCCAGAGGATATATAGAAGTCGGTGGATATGAGAGAGAGAAAATGGGAATAGATGTAGAGATAGGTGTAGAGAGAAGTTTTTTATTAGTTATCTTATTTCAGTCTATTTAAAGGGACATCTCTTTTCATTGTAAATAATGAATTGAATAAAAATTTATCTCTTGAAAGAGATCGTTTTGGGAGTAGATTCCCTTGTAGACCTTTGAGAGAGGGTATTTTTCTTTTAACGTTCCTTCTTTTTATTGTCAATTTTCTGGTTTTATTCTCTCTCTGTATCAATTGATATCAGAGCCAGGTTCCGATGGCTTCACAAGAGGCACCCCTCGATGGATTAAAAGTATTGACTGCATTAGTTCAAGCCCTAATAGAGAGAGTAGACCAATTCATGCCTGTAGCTGCGAAAGTCGATGAGCTTGCGCAAAGGTTCGCTCAGCTTCAGGATGGAAGGAATCCGGAGACCGGCGTTGGAACTCAAGGCAACAGAGATGAAAGAGGTATGCATCTTGTTTCTAACTAACCTCAGGTAACCCCGGCTAATAACGAATTCAATGAACGAATTATTCAGTTGTTGGAAAGAGAAAGAGAACTTAGAATAAAAATTGATATTTCTGAGTTCCATGGTCGATTGCATTGCAGATGATTTTCTTGATTGGTTAAGTCAAGTAGAGAAAGTGTTTAAGTACAAAGATATTGCAGATCACATAAAAGTAAAATTGGTAGCCACAAAAATTTCTGGGCATGCATTGGTTTGGTGGGATGATTTGCAACGGGATCATCTTCGACAAGGCAAGGAAAAGATTAATTCGAGGGAAAAGATGAAAATGAAGATGCACCGAAAATTTTTACCAATAAATTATGCCCGAACTTTGTACCAAAGGTGTCAAAACCTCAAGCAAGGTGAAAATTCGGTAAGTGACTATACTAAAGAGTTCTACATTTTATCATCTAGGGCAAATTTACAAGAGTATGAAGATAAAAAAATAAGTCGTTACTTGAATGGGCTAAATCAAGGCATTCAGAATGAATTGGCCTTCAAAGATGTCTATAAGATGTCTAATGCCTATACTTTGGCCCTCAAAGTAGAGAAAATAGTCAATCTGGGCCTTGGGAGAAATAGCTCAGTGACAAGAGGCTTTACTTCAATACAGGCGCAATAAGCTTTAACCTTTAGAAGACCACCTATAGGGCGTGGAAACAAAACTTCTCAGAATTTTCCAACTAGGCCAGACCCTAATATGGGAAGAGGTGGTGTTGGGAGAGGGTTGGAAACACCTAAAACACTTTGTGATAAATACACAAAATAGTGTGTTTCAAGTGCCAACAGCTTGGACATATGGCATTCAATTGCCCTTCACGTCAACCCCTTGTCAAAGTTAATTTGGCTGATGAAAATTATGAAGAAGTTGATGAAGGATGCACCTATAAAAGCCAAGGTGATATTGGGACGAGCCAGTCTTATGAAGGAACTGGGCTTTTCAAAGGTAAAGTTGAGGATTTGTATGGAGATGAAGAGGGTGAAGTCTTAGTTGTCCAGCGAACTATGTTATCAACCCCAATACCTAACGATGATGAGAAGTGGCAGTGACATAATATTTTTCAAACAATTTGCACATCATGAGGTAATTTATGCACAGTACTAATCGATGGTGGGAGCAGTGAAAATATTGTGACTAAAGAAATGGTAGCTAAACTTCAATTGAAGGAACATAAGCACCCACGCCCATACCACATCCAGTAGTTCAAGAAATGAGGTGAGGTACTAGTTCTTACTCGTTGTTTAATCTCTTTTTCTATTATTGAAAATAAAGTGTAGTGTGATTTAGCACCTATGGATGCATGCCATATATTTCTTGGTATATTATAGCTTTATGATCATGATATGACGCATAAAACTAGGCCAAACATTTATTCATTTGTTAAAGATGGTATTAATAAAATACTCCACCTTATGAAGCAATTTCCTACACCCAAATCCACTAAAGAAGAGGGTTCAAAGTTGCTTAATGTTAAAAAATTAAAAAGGGACAGCAAGGATATGGATGTGATTTATGTATTGGTTACAAAAGAAAATTATGCACCGACTGTAATTCTTAGGTCTCTTGAACCTCTACTTGATAAGTATAAAGATTTGATCCTTAAAGAATTACCTGATGTTCCTCCAATGAGAAATATTCATCATCACATTGACTTGGTGCCCGAATCTAGCCTACCAAATTTGGCCCATTATCGAATGAGCCCTATGGAACATGAGGAGTTTGCATAGACAAGTTGTTGCGTTGCTTAAGAAGAGATTGTTTCGAGAAAGCATTTACCATGTATCGTCCCTGCATTATTAATTCCAAAAAAAGTTGGTTCATGGAGCATGTGCATGGACAGTCGGGCAATCAACAAAATCACAATCAAGTACCGATTTCTCATACCTAGGCTCGATAATATGTTAGATATGCGTCGTGGAGCCAAGGTTTTCTCAAAGATTGATTTAAGGAGTGGGTACCATCAAATTCTGATTCGACCTGAAGATGAATGGAAAACCGCATTCAAAACTCGAGATGGACTATATGAGTGACTTGTGATGCCATTCGGCCTTTCTAATGCACCAAGTACATTCATGCACCTAATGACTGAAGTACTTTGTCCTTGTATTGGTAAATTTGTTGTGGTTTATTTTGATGATATATTGGTTTTTATCGTTAACTCACATGATCATCTTAACTACTTGGAACAAGTTTTTGATGTGCTAAGGGAGGAATCACTTATTGTGAATTTAAAAAAAATGCTTATTTATAACAAACAATGACGTCTTTATGGGGGTATGTTGTTTCATCTGAGGGAATTAAGGTGGATCAAGAAAAAGTGAAGGGCATAGTTAAGTGGCCGGTGCCAAAGTCACTTATTGAGGTGTATTCTTTTCATAGCCTAGCGACCTTTTTATCGTCAATTTATCAAAAATTTCAGCACTCTAATAGCACTAATGACTGATTGTATGAGGGCTGAAAAGTTTTCATGAAATTTGCTGTTGAAAAGAGCTTCACTCTAATTAAACAAAAGATGTTGCAAGCACTAGAACTTGCGTTACCAGATTTTTCTAAGGTGTTTGAGATTGAAACTGATGTATAAAATATTGGCATAGGGGTAGTTCTAACTCAAGAGGGACGACCATTGGCTTTCTTTAGTGAGAAATTGAATGATGCACGTAAGAAGTATTTGGTTTATGACTTCAAGTTTTATGCAGTGGTGCAAGCCTTAAGCAACTGGAGGCACTATTTGATTCATAGAGAGTTTGTTCTATACTCAAATCATGAAGTACTCCCGTATTTAAGTTCCCAGAAAAAGTTGAATGTGCGGCATGCTAAGTGGATGGCCTTCATTCAATAATACACCTTCCTATTAAAGCACAAGGCTGGAACCCAAAATAAAGTAGCTGATGCTTTAAGTAGATGGGTAGTGTTGCTTAGAACTTTGTCTATAGATGTGTTGGGGTTTGAAGTGATAAAAGATCAATATAAAGTTGATCCAATTTTCAGCAAGGTCCTTGAAATATGTGTTGATGGGCGAGACCTTATGGGTGAGTATCTCGTGCATGATGGTTATTTATTTAAATGTGTGTAATTATGTATACCTGATTGCTCCTTAAGGGAGAAGATAATCATGTAGCTTCATGGTGGGGGCTTGGGTGGACACTTTGGAAATGACAAAACTATGGCTATGGTTGGAGAAAAATATTTTTGGCCACTTATGCGACGAGATGTTGATCGATTTGTGACCCGATGTCGAACTTGCCAAGTATCTAAAAGTCACACACAAAATACAAGTCTTTACACTCCTCTTCCTGTTCCAGATGCCCCATGGGTTGATATTTCTATGGATTTTGTACTTGAATTTCTACGTACCACACGAGGTATGAACTATATTTTTGTTGTTGTTGATCGAGTTTCCAAAATGGCAAGAACTATGGATGCTACACATATCGCGAATTTCTTTTTCAAAGATATTGTAAGGCTACATGGTGTTCCTAAGTCTATTACATCTGATCGCGATACAAAATTTTTAAGTCATTTTTGACGTACTTTATGGAAGTGCATGGGAACCAAACTTCAATTTTCTAGTGCCTATCATCCTCAAACAGATGGGCAGACCGAAGTAGTGAATAGGAGCCTTGGTAACCTCTTGAGGAGTATTGTTGGTGATAACATATCTCAGTGGGACCTCGCTTTGTCTCAGGCTGAGTTTGCTTACAACAGTTCAATAAATCGATTCACAGGAAAATCATAATTTGAGATTGTTAATAGGCGGATGCCTAATCATGTGTTGGACTTAGTGCCATTACCCATGCCGGCAAGATAAGTGATCATGCCAATGCTTTTGTTAAGCATATTCAAGATTTGTAAGCCCAAATCAAAAAGAAAATTGAGGAGAGCAATGCAAAGTATTAAAAAGCCTCAAAAGAGTATAGAAGAGAGAAGATTTTGAAATAGGGTGACTTAATAGTGGTGTATTTGCGAAATGAAAGGTTTTCGTTGGGAACCTATAATAAATTCAAGTCCAAAAAAGTGGGTCCTTGCCGCATTTTGAAGCAATATGGGAACAATACATATAAGGTAAAATTACCAAAGGCATTGAATATCTCCCCGACATTTAATGTTGCTGACTTATTTGAGTTTCATGGAGACCTTCTGGAAGTCGCAGAAGATGTAGTTGATGCGATGAAGAAATTACCAAGGAAGAAAGATGATAAAATTGAACAAAGTTTGAAGACTGAAAGCTTTCAAACTCGAAAGGGTTCTTATCGCTAATTTCTAGTCAAATGGAAAGGCATGCCATACTTTGATAGCACGTAGATTTTTGAGCCAAAGTTCAATAGAGTGGATCTAGACTTATATTACATATATACTGAAGCCAACTCGCCGGAGTCGAGTTCCTTTCAATTGGGGGAGAATGATGCAGCCATGCCCCTTCGTGACTGGGCCAAAGAAGGGTCGCAGAACCCAAGAGGGAAAGAAAGGGCAATGACGTAAGAATAGAAAATTATTAGAGTTATTTATTAGGATTATTTTAATTATTATTTTGTTTAAAGAGTGCACAGGGATAATTAGCAGGGTGACTTTAGAGTTTATACTGTGTTTATCTTGTATCGATTGGGTTAGTTTAATGGATATAATTAGGATAAGGGTAAATTTAGAATAGAGTTTATCTTTATCAACAATAACCAACTTGAGAGGGTTTTTGGTAATACATAAGAGGGAAAACTTGGCTATCTAGGAGCCTGTAGATATAAGAGAGAGAAAATAGGAATAAGTGTAGAGAGAAGCTTTCTATTAGTTATCTTATTTTAATCTATTTAAAAGGACATCTCCTTTCATTGTAAATCAGTCTATGAATTGAATAAAAATTGATCTATTGAAAAAGATTGTTTTGAGAGTGGATTCTCTTGCAGACCTTTGAGAGATGATATTTTTTTCTTCATTCTTTTTATTGTCAATTTTATGGTTTTATTTTCTCCCTGCATCAGAAAGCCTAGAGAAAAAAAAGTTTTGTTAGATTGGCAACCAGCATAAAATGTTTGCCACGTATATTTTGATGAATATCAATCTAATTAAAAAGAGGTTATCTAATGTCTATTATACCCCAAAACCACCAAAGCTAACAAGGGCCAAGGGGTATTAATATTTCTACAAAAAACCACCCTTAATTCCCTAGAGGCAACTATATGAGTGCAGTGTTGCCATTTGGCAAAGATATAATTGAAATTTGAAATTTTTTTCTTATGAAAACAACCATATATTAGAGTGTCATGGTTGCCAATTAGGAAATATCCTTGGCCTTTCAATAAAAAGGTATGGTTTGTAGGAAGTTGAGGCCCTAAACAAAGTAAGGCAAGGCATACCTCTAAATTGTCTCAAAAGAAGATTTTTCACTTGCAATCATATATATGATGGCCTGATATTTTATTTTCATCTCTGATTACAAAAATTTAAGCATAAAAAACAAAATAGATCGAGCAAATCTATAAACAATTGAAAATATTGAAAATTGACATCGCAAATAATGCAATACAAAATGCATTGTTTCACCGACTTGAAATCCATTTTTTTCCACGTCCATATATTTCGAAGTCAAGATGATCAATTTCAAAAGTTTTTTTTAATCGAAACAACCCTTACTTTTGAATTTTTGAGGTGCACCTTAATTTGATTTTTCAGTGCCTCACTCTTATAAAAACTTTTTCTTTTAGTAAAAACTTCAACTATACCTTTACAGAATGATAGAATAACCATCTAATGTAATTTTGCCTATGATGAAGAAAGAATTTCCTATATGAAAAAAAAAAAATCTATACCCATTTCTTTCTAATGTTAAGCTTAGCAATTTTAAGATATGCCTGACATTAAAGAGCTTATTAAAGGGAGGGAGGGGTGGGAAGAAGGGTTGAAGAAGAAAAACAGACAAATAAAATTATTTATTTGTGGTACAAGGAGGTTGGGTACCCATGGTTGTTTGGTTTGCGATCAGCCTAATGGGGTTTGTGTTATTCACTATGCTTAAAGTTCAAATGAAAATCTTAAAGTTTGTAAAACACCACAAGTTAAAAGTGACTGTAACCTCCTTGTACCAAAGATAAATTATCTTTTATACAATCCTAACTCAAAAATATAAAATGATTGAGTACGACATTGTTATCTCCAAGAAATTCTGCATACAGTAAACATTCGGTTAATAATTGAAATAATCCAATATCCCTTATTTTTAATGTTAGTTATTCCATAGTAGCTAGGTCGAAGCGTGCCCCAAAATGATCAACTTCTTTGCTATTTGTAGCTCTGGAGCTACTCAAGATTGATACCTACATGGACATCACAACAATAATAGATTATTACCATAAGTGCAAGCAATAAGATTGTTTCTCTTATAAAAAATAAAGACACAAATTCAATACTCAAATAAGCCAGGAAAAAGTTTATATTAAGTTTAAAATGTAAAATTATGATACACCTGAAAAATCCATAAAAAAAAAAATCAGATTTGACATTAGGAAACCAACTAATCAATAATCTCGCATATTAAGCTGTATGGACATGGGAAAAAAATTCCAGTCCCAAAAATGATAAATCTTGGGACACATTATCTAGACAATTCATTTTCAAGATTTTCAAGATTTTCATGTATTTATCGATTTACTTCATTGAACCACTTTTTGAAGTTTAAAATTTTATAATTAGAAATGATGCATCTTATGGCAAAGTGCGCCTTCTTTTAATTGGTTAACGTTGCAACCTTATGCAAACTCACCCCATAAGCAATGTTCGAACGAAAAATATACAACGAAAAATATATATGGTCTAGCCCGACTATAGAATATTTGGTCTAGCCCCCCAAAAAAACATAGGATGATTTTTTCACTTGAAAACTTTCGCATCTTCTTTGATTCACAATGTGACTGATTCCCAAAAGAAATACCAATATATATATATATATATATATATATATATATATTAAAAACATCTATAGGCAAAAATAAATATTGTTTCACCCTGCCACGAACATGTTATGTCCGTGCGGTTTATTGAATGGACCCGCAATGGACGGCACAATGTCCATGATGCTTCCGCGTAAATTTTTGACCGTTTATCCACGCCGTTCGATTTTTTCGAACGGTGATGAGCCTATAGGCAAAATCATTGTAATTGATCTTGGGGAATTAGAGATCCCAAATAATTAGGATAAAGACTTAATGCTGATGATGATGATCTTGGGTTACTAGATATCTAGAAATTTTCTGATCAAACAATCCCATTTGAAAAGCTAGACCGCCTAACCATATGGTCAGGCTAGACCACCTAATTTGCAGCCATATTTAAAGGTGGAACATATACTATGACTAATACCACCATATCAACGGATGCCATAGGGATGCATCCCTGTAATATGAATGGGTTGGGCCACAATGATGTGAATCCGCCAAACCGTCACCGTCCATCCCATTGATGGCATTAATCAATCAAGTGTTCAGATAATTCCTCCACCATCACCGTCCATCCCATTGATGGCATCATAATCCCATGACTATACTGTTGAAATGACATACGAGTAATTGCATATGGATCAATCAATCTGAAAAATGGAACAAAATCTTAGAGGTGGCAATGGACCCAATCCGGGTCGGGTATGGGTCCAAAAATTGGACATTGTGGGTCGGATCTAGGCTCAAATCTTGGACGTAAACACTATTCGTGTCCGGGTCCGGGGTCCAATCAGGTCAAGTTTGGATCCGGGTCCGGTAATATTTTTCGGATCCCAATACATAAAACATAATTAAATACATTGATATTTTAATTTTTGGGTCGGGTCCAATTAAGTACGGGTCCCACACTATATTTTCGAGTCTGTGTCCAGGTCTGGTCAGGTTTGGGTTCAGGTCCGGGCCCAGGTCCCATATCATTTTTTGAGTCTGGCCTGACCCGTCCCAGCCCGTTGCCACCCCTACAAAACCTGTGGGCTGATGTTGGTGGGTGCAAATTAAAGCCAATAATGTTTGTGAATGCACTCGAGCTTTTGAATTGTGTTGATCTATACATAAATACCCATAGAAATGCATAAAAGATGTGCATGCATAGGTGCTTCGACATATGCAAAAATATTCTCATTAATCCATATATAAAGCGTATAAGAAAACAACAGCAAGCACATTTGTGTATGAATTGGACATTCAGAAGGCTCATGAACATAACTCAAACTTAGAACTGCAAACCCGGAATATCATAACTAAATAAGAGTTTCAAATGCCATACCTTAGGTCGATTCATTGAGCTCCCATAATATCCAATTCCAAACGATGAGGACGAGTATGCAGCAACGAGCTCTACTGCACTTAGTCGTTCTGAGTTACTCGAGTGCTACAGCACCAAAAAGCAACTCATAATGTCTATCGCTTCAAATAAAGATCACTTGACCAATTTACCAAAACTCTAAGAAAGGAACAAGTAAATGATATCTGGATGAAAATTATAACTTGATTCCGTGTGTGTGGGTGTGACAGAGAGAGAGAGAGAGAATTGGTGTTTGGAACCTATACACTGTAAATTTTCAATCGATTACATGTGTTCTATGTATGCTCGAGAGAGAAGCCAACTTCGAAGTACGACCATAATTTTTCTGTTTTTCGCTTTCAACTAGTTTGTATGATAGAAACCTTGAACCACCCAACCTGTCATCCCTCATCCAAACCAGGTTAACACTGCTGGAGCAGTGGTCCTAGAGTCCAGAACTAAATATTATAGAAGCCTAACTCACTTCCTTGTGAATGTCAGCTTGGACAAGTAACACTCCTGACCCTCTATCTTCAAATTCTTGAGCCCGATCTTTGAGTATCGCTTTCAATATCTTTGTACATGCAGAGGTAGGACCAGCCTGTGATCTACCAATCAGAGATGACAAAATTCAGTATCCTATGAAGAAAAGTATCTTATGCAGATAAGAACAGAGTCTGCCCCCACAGTTGCATATTTTTGCAGATGCATTCACACAGTTGCACGTACCCAACAAAATCAAGTGTTCATATGATTTATAGAAACCTAATGAAAATGGTGAAAAGCCAGATTGTGCAACTATGACCAGAAAAACCCTGAATCTGGGAAATGAATTCCCATAAAGATGAAGTCCGTCATTGGAAGGGGGAGAGACAGCGAGAGAGAGCCAATTAATGAGATCCTACAAAATCCAATTGATGAGATCCTACAAAACCTCAAAGATAGAGAGAGAGAGAGATAGTGAGAGAGAGTGGAGAAGATCCTACAAGAACTCAAAAGTTAACCATGCATGTGAATTGTGTATACCAAGAAGGGTGAGAGAGAAACAAGACGGGTAAACTGTGTGTGTGTGAGAGAGAAAGAGAGAAACAGAGCGCCAAGAAGGGTGGCCCCTGTGTGTGTATGTGAGCACACCCCCGCACATGCGTGAGAAAGATAGAGAGAGAAGATGGTTAACCCTTGTGTGCATGTGTGAGAGAGAGCACTAACTTATTCTTCGGTTTACTCTTTCTGTTTTTCTAAAAATTTGAGTTAGACCCATTTTAACTCAGGAATCTTAGCATGTGACCTTCCATGCTAGCCAACTTGGCCGTGGGGATCACAGTGAAACCATCAGTGGGATGGTTAACAGGAGTTGACATGTGGATGTGCACCTGAGGCACAGCGTGATGCAACCGAGTGAATTGATGGACCTAGGTGTAAAAATGGAATCTTTCATTTTCTTTCTTTTATCAATTTATTCCCAAGACGAAGTTAATGTTATGTGGAATGAGATAACTAATAGTATTACAAAAGAGGCAAAAGAAGTTTTAACATAAGCTAGGGGCAAAGACATTCAAATAAGGAAACTTGGCGGTGGAATGATAAAGTTCAAAAGGCTATTAGTAAAAAAAGGATCATGCTATAAACCTTAATAATGGACTCGAAATGATCAAAACTTAGAAGATTATCAAAATACTAAGAAAATATTAAGGCTAAGTTTAAGGAATATGATCTATACCACAAGTTGGGGTAAAAGAAGGCAAAAAAGATATCTTCAAACTAGAAAAAAATGATGGAAAGTATGGAAACACAGTGTTAGGTTGAACCTTTGACATAAATGAGGTTAGAGGTCATAGATACATTCATAGGATTAGGATATATGAAGTGAAAGAAGCTTTGAGAAAGATGAAGACAGTAAAGGCTTTACGACCAAATGGTATCCCAATAGAAATTTAGAAGTGTACGGGAAAGATTGGCATTATTCTAATTGACCAAGCTCTTTAACAACATAGTGAGAACAAAGAAAATGTCAGATAAATAGAGAAAAAGTATTGTGGTACCTATTTACAAGAATAAAGGAGACATACAAAATTGTACGAACTATCAAGGAATCAAACTTTTAAGCCACATTATAAAGTTGTGGGAGAGAGTGATTGAGCCACAACTAAGACATAAAACAAGTATATCAGAAAAAATATTTTGGTTTCATGCCAGGGACGTCAACAATTGAGGTTATTTCCCTATTTAAGGGAATTGATTGAGAAGTAGAGAAATAAATAGACGTCCACATAGTCTTTACTGATTTAGAGAAAGCATACGATAAGATATCTAGAGCGTTAATTTGGTAGGTATTGGAAAAGAAAGAGTTTGTAGAGGATATATCATCAAAGTGAGAAATATGTACAAGGGAGCACTAACTAGTATCCAGACAACTATTGAAGAGAAGCGAGTTTTCAATGACAGTAGGCCTACATCAAGGGTCAACATTGAGGCCATATCTCTTTGCTTTGGTTATATACGAGTTAACTAGACATCTATAGGATGAGGCACATAGTTTTGATTGATGAGACTAGAGAAGGTGTCAACTTAAAGTTAAAATTTTGGGGGGATGCTCGAGAATCTAAAAGTTTTAAATTAGTTGAACTAAGAGAAAATATATGGAATGCAAGTTTAGCAATAATAAGAGTAGAAACACGGTAGTAGTTAGGAAAAGAGCCCAGGCTTAATTGGTTAGCACTTGATGATTTGCAACTTTACGTCCTAGGCTCAATTCCTACCAAGGGTTGGGGCCCTCTCCCCACTGACTCATCCAAAAAATAAAAGAAACATGGTAGTAGTTAATATTGGTGGCCAAGAAATACCTAAAATAGATTATTATCGATATTAAAGGTCAATAATTCATGAGAATAGAGATTGAGGAAGACGTTACAAATAGAATTAGAGTTGGATGGGCACCATACAGATGTTCTTCTGAAGTTTTATGCGATCACCGCAATAACAATGAAACTGAAAGGGAAGTTTTACAAGAAGGTTATAAGACTGGTGATGTTTTATGGGATAGAATGTTGGGCAGTCAAGAACCAACATATCCATAGACTGAGTCTAGCTGAAATGAGGATGTTGAGATAGATGAGTAGCAAGACAAGAAAAGATAGAATTCATAATGAATGTATCTAAGGAAACTCAAGGGTGGCTCAAATAGACAATAAGACGAGGGAAAGTACACTTAGGTGGACTAACCATGTGCAATGTCAACTTAGAACAACACCGGTTAGGGGAAGCAATTTGGTTCAAGTAAAAATCCCTAAAGGGGAAGGGGAAGGTCTTTTAGGACATGGATAGCACTAGTGAAAACAGATATGGTGTTATGCTCAAACTGACATTAAGGCCCTTGATAAAGTGGAATCGTAGAACTGGATTCATATAGCCGACCCCAAATAGTTGGGATAAGATTCGGATGATGATGAATCATAGCAATAACAAAAGCAGTCTTTCATTTTTTTTCTCGATAATAAAAAATATGATCTTTTATTCCAAGTGGAAAATGGATTATGAAGCAAGGACATACAATGATGACGACAAGCAACATTCACGTGCAGCAAATCCTCTCATTAAATTTTCTCCAGCACCACTAACACAGCAACCAACTGGGAAAGGTGCACCAAAGGGACCTTTTGAGTCAGCCCAGCATCCACAACCATACATTGCTGCTAGTCCAACACGCCCTTTGACCTGTCATAGGGCACAAAAGCGATAGTTCTCAACATTAATGCAATTATATAATAATTTTAATTAGGGCATAGGAGCACCAATTACTGGAGCCTAAGAGAAGTTATATTATTATATACGATAATAGTAGAGCTCCTTTGCTCTTTTACTTTCAAGGAAGAAGAGGGGCCATCTATTGATTGTTTGTAACTATTGTATGCTTGTTCACTTCCTTTATTTCTTCACGACCGAAAGATTTTAAATAAGAAAAAATGAGAGTTAGAATCAATCGCTATCTAGAAATGTGTATACAGTTTTCCTCAAAAACAATTGTGTGCACGGTCAATAGCTCGTTGCTGGTCATTTAAATGAATCAATAAAGAGTAAGATTCTACTAAAATGAAAAACCTTGACCTCTCAGTGGGGCGTTTGTTGATTTCCTCTGGTTATGTTCCTTTTTGCCTCCGTGTATCTTGCCTTGTGGGTCTCCAAATTAATAACTTCATTAAAATGAGTATACACTCGTTTAAATGTAAAGCTCCTCGAATTAAAAAACATTGCATATGTTTACGTGAGCTGGGAAAAATTGGCAAGAAATAACAAAATTTTCATGTGGTTAACTATCAAAACGAATCCTAGCAATACATACTAGACACAATAAATAATACTAATCCCAATATATATATTGGAAACAATATACAAACAAAAGGATTGGCAGTGATGGATGCAAAAACTTGCTCACACGTCCATTACCTTCAGTGCAATTCCACCACTTGAGGCCCCCGACGCCACATGTCCCAGAGAGTCAACACAAATAGCTCCCACAGTGTCCATAATGGCATCCTTGTTAACTTCAACCTCCAAAATCTCCATGCTTCCATTACCATTTCCTTTTTCAGGAAATAGTTGAGCTTCACCTGGATTTGAAAAACAGGAAATTGTGATCATGATAATTAAATAATTTCCTAGTTCCCACTTCCAAGCATGATATTTTCTAAGAAAATAACTGTGTGAGCTAACATGTAAGTGGAACTCAAATTTTCCTTTTGAACTTATCCTCCTAAGAGAGTTTTTTTTTTTTTAAACTGTTATCCTCCCAAGAGAGTTGAGTTCAGTCTGTGACTTTTATGGAGGCCCATTATGGACAGAACATTTCTGTTCCAACTCCTACAAAATTCTGTGTTAAATAACTATTTTTCACTTTTGAAAGGAAAAATGATTGCACTAAGCCTCATATCATTACTGGAAACTTCAGATATGGTCCTATGATCATGACTAAATTGTAGCTGAACTCATTTGTAGGTGAATATGAAAATGCAAAAGGATCCACAAATCTCCACTAAATTAGAATACAGCATATTGTAGAGACCTTATAAAGCAATTAGACAGGAATATCCAGTTACACAAGCTTGGGAAACCTAATAATAAGGATACAATCCTAGGTGGGGAGCAGCCAATCATTCAGCATTAATGCTATGTCACTTCTAACAATGGGAAGATTGAGAACGCTCATAAATTATTGGCAAAAGAAAATTAAGCAACTTCGACACAATCTTATCACCTGAAGTTATAATAAAAGACGCCTTTCTGAACACATCAACGAGTTAGAATCTCTAACTTGACTCTGTCCACCAGTATGGAAGACATTTTTTACACACTCTTTCATGGAATAAAATGCTAACTGCTATGAGTGTCAACTTCCTAACGCAGTACACACTTGTGTTGCTCTTTCACTTAACAACATAATCACCTATAAAAAGTGCTACGATTGGGCTTGGGCCTTCTCTTTCCTCATTTTTGATTGAGAGGGCCTAGGAAAAATGATGCCCCAGGTTGGACAGACCAAGGCCTAGATCATCATTCAAAACCATCATAGAGACACAAATTAATGGCACATTCATTTACATTTCCAAATAATCACAGGCAAGATATTCAAGTTGATATGGCCAACAAATCCAAAGTACAGCATACTTTGAAACATAATTAACACACTATCACGGATCTATGTTATACGTTGCTAGAGAGGATGGCAAGTAGCTGACTTTAAGCTAACTTTCAAATGCTCAACCACAAAAATAAAAGAACCACAGTTACCTGAACTTGCCAATGATTGATGCATTGTTCCGGGGCATGAAGGAAGTTCATCTGTGGAAGATCCACCCCCTCTTTTAGCATCATCAAGCATTGCTTTGTATATAAACCATTGTTCTTTTGCCCTTTCAGTCACTAGCCACTATTCATACAGATATTTAAAGAAAGGCTCAGTGAACCAAAGCCAAAGGACATCCTTATTGAATAAACTAAACAAATCTCAATAGGATCTTAATAATTCTAGGTCGAGCAAACAATAACAGAGATTTGTGAAGCCAACAATGACAAGGAATAAGAACTATACTTTATCAACCTCTGCTGAACTTTCTTGAGAAATGATGCCCTTAGACAGAGCCCACTCACGTGCGCCTTCGCCAACCAAGAATCTAGCAAAATATAAATCATGCTTTAGACCTAACAAAAAAAGCTCTTCCTATACATGCCTGACAACTACTGAGTTAAAAAATCAATTATCATGCTTAGAAGTGAATTGAATTATCCAGCATTCCATACAATGAATACAATAAGTGACATGCAATCCACAATTCTAAAGCAATTAACAATTCCAAAGAAAGATTATCCAATTCATGAACTTCTTACGAGGAATGCAAAGGTCCATATGTCACCAGCTCCATATCAGAATTTTAAAGAATAATCCAGCAACATAATTGATGCAAGATTTAGTCCAAACAGTTTTACAAATGATTAAGGCTACAACATACCTACATAGTGAAAGAAATTCCTATCAACCCAGATCCAGCCTAGGTATAACCAAGTAGGTTGAATTATGGACCATTGCATTAGCTCAACGCACAAAACCAAGATGATTGGATACAACAACCAAAGATGTTGAAATACCCTCTAATTGATCATCTCGACATCGAAATGTCCAAATATAGAAAAAAAAAAAATTTTGAGTTACAGAAATAATGCATCTTGGAACAAATTATCTAGACTGTCCATTTTCAAGAGTTGCATACGTTTATAGATCTACTTGATTTTAACAATTTTTGGAGTTAA
>NW_006494916.1:8035744-8058878 GCF_000471905.2 Amborella trichopoda | reverse complement strand
AGTACAAAACCTGTTAGGAGGTTCGAATTAGTTCAAGTGGAAAGATTGAAAAGAGCAAGGGGTAGGCCCAAAAGGACGTGGTTGGAAGTAGTCCGAAAAGATATGGGGACTTATGAGCCCACTGAGGATATGACCTTTAATAGAGGAAAATGGAGAACTAGGATTCATGTAGCCGACCTCAATTAATTGGGAAAAGGCTAAAATGATGATGATGATATACATATATATATATATATATATATATATATATATACACACACGAACACAGGCACACGCATATAAGTGTTTGTATATTTGTATAGGTATTTGCATCCCACTCCTCTATTATAAATCTCAAATTAATCCGTCAATCATAGACAACTTGACAAACAAAAAAAGCATAAGTAGACAAATCCATAGTAACAACTCATTTTGAAAAGTTGTATATATAATTACTGAAAGTGAAATAGAAAAGTGCTGGTACTTCATTTGATAATTAATAGCAAAAATAACGGACCTTGCACTCCAGAAAAACCATTCTACAAAATGAAAGAAAGTCTAGATCACTACCTAAAGCTGATTAAATCAGAGCACTACATAAATAAAATACTAATGGATTGCTATGGAATAAATCATTTTAACGAAGAAAAAGGAAAAAAAAAAACAAGAAAAGAAAAGAAATGGACAGAACAAGCTTGTATGTACAAGGAGCTTTAGGGCTTGAAAATGTATGGCACTAAATTACAAATTGCATATATATGCTATACGACCACAAATATAATAAGCGCACACAACATAATAATAGCAAGGGATGCCAGGCTCAAGCAAAGAAATGAGGAGAACAGATATTAAGGGAGATGAATATAGCTCAAGGAAAAGTATACTATAATCCAGGGGACAACAGTAGATAGAACTCGAAAGTGACAGCCGTTACCCGTTCCCACTGGTGAATGGTGGAATTTAACTGGATTAGGCTCAAGGCATTCGACTACGCACACTGCAGCCTCATGGTACCATGTGACATTGTTGTTTGTGGATTGTGGTACACTTTACTCCTACATAAATGCACACCTAAAATGGACTTCTCTTTCATTTGATCCAACTGTAAGAAGACAGTGTCATCTAAAATGGAGGGCTCTTTTCACACAATTATATTAAACAAAAAATATGTTGGAAAACAGTAAAATGGCTCAAGGAAAAACAGACATAAAAATGCACAACACAATGCATAACTTTCAGTCACAAAGAATAAAATGCATATATAAATCAAATAACATAAATGGTCAAAAAATAAAATTAAATACATGATATAATATCTTTAATAAAAACTGTGCAGAAGTATTTATGGTCCCTTCCAATAAAGCAGCAGATATTAAATATTTAGTTAATTAATAAGTCAGTAGCATGGAAACATAACTGTCATTCATAAATGTGGAACTTCATAATTTGTCACAAAATAAAGTCAAAGAGATCATCATCATCAGAGAATAAAGTTAAAGAGATGACCATGTACAATCATCATCATCATTTTAACCTTTTCTCAATTAATTGGGGTTGGCTATATGAATCTTGGTTTTCCATTCTGCGCTATTGAAAGCCATATCCTTTAACTAATGAGCAGTATTTTAGTCCTTTTAACAAATAAGTATCTCTTTCATAAAGAAATCATTGGCATAGAAGTATTTGTTTATTTGCCAGTATTCAAAGTGTAATATTCATTTGTAAATAAGCAAATCTTGATGCCAGTCATACAATATATTGAAATCCAGAAACTGCACAGAAGAATATAACCCTATTAAGCAAGAAAAATCCATTTCAAAAGGATTGCAAAAAACAATTACATGGGTGGAATTCGACCAAGGAGTTGAGGTCCCTCAAGATGTTCCTTCGCCAAATGTGCAGCGATCTCGATAGCATTCCGTAGGCCTGGTCTACAAATTAATAAATTGGATATTCAGGCATCAAAAGCTGGGTATTCGAAATTAGATACAGATCGATATGGAGAATACACCTAAAACTTAGACTCGACCATGAACCAACCAAACCAAGAGCAAACAAGAAGGAAGAAGAAAAAACCATTTTGGGATTGGGCTTGGAATTGATTAGTTAAGATCTTAATGACTACAATACTATACCCCAAGTTCAAATCGTATAGTACTACCCAAGAAAAGAATTATACAAGACACATAATCCTCCCTTAGCATGTAAACTGCATAAGAATCCAGTGGACCCAATTAAATACTTGATACCTGGTACTGCTCCAACAGCTCCAAATGCACCAGAATGTCCATCCATAATACTAGCATCACATTCTACACTGCCATCTTCAGTTAAATTTGAACCTCTTCCTGCATTGGTGCTTGCATCATCCTAAAACAAAAAAGAATAAATATAACAGTGTGATGATTTTTATAGTCATAGTCTCAACAAACTTACATAAGATTGTGTAAATGGATCAGGCTATGGCACAAAATGAATTCCCATACAACAAAATGAATCCCCTTTGTGTATGACACAATTCACAACAAGTCTGATTTCTAATCCTTAAAATAAATGGTCAACAATTTCCTCAAAAAAAACAATGGTCAATAACATGAGCTATGCCAAATAATAATTCCATAAGAAGAAAAAGAAATGAGAGTGAATTACTTAATAAAATATAGTTATGAATAATTATACAATAAAACGATATATACATAATCTATCTGTAGTTTACTTTATCTTTAAATTTTGATAATATTAAAAAAATAAGTATGATAAATCCAAATATAAGAAATACTCTCTCCTAGGAATTGACAAAAAAGCAAAACTACCGTGAATACTGAATGATATCAAACAATTTAGTTTAGTGAAACAGTTTGGCCAGACTTAGTTGTTTAAATGATAAATGGAATTATTAGGAAGAAAACAACCACAGCAGCTTCCCGAATTATATCTTATAATTTACTTCATCATCATATTTCAAGCAAGAGTTATGTAACAATGATGGGAAAGCCTAATTATCATAAATTTTGCAATTAAGAAAAGAAAAAGAGAGGCTCATACAGCTTGCACAATCTTTGGAATTGAAGAATTGGGGATGAAATTTCAAAATGTAGGAATTGAGCTTCCAATGAGACTTCAATTGTCTTCCCAACAGGAAAGGGAGTCAATGGCACAAGCCCTTCAAACGTAGCTTTCTTCAAGCTTTGCTAAAAACCATATTCGACCAATCAAAAGAATAAGGAATTTATCAAGATACCGACCCCAAAAAAAAAGGACATCTTCAAAAGCTTACTCTTTATTGGAAGCCTATGGCCAACAACTAAGATTAAAGAAAAATTATCACCAACTTATTGAACAAGGAAAATGAACAGGATAGTTAGATATACACAAAGCTTAAAAATGAAAATAAGGTATAATGAGAATAAGGAAAGAACAAATATAGGCTAGAAGCAAATGAAGAATCGAGTCCTTACTTCCAATACTTTAATGGCAGCTGATGCAGCATCAATGCATTCGCCAGATTCCTGCATACCATAAAAGTAAAGTAATGCAATAAATTGCTAACAAATATTTGGTTTTATCATGAGTTGTTATTCTCTCATTATATATACCACTTGCAATTAAACAGAGTTTTTGTTTTGAGTGCTTAATCTCTCAATCAGGGTTCTTAAAATCAGATCGGTACCTGAATCCACAAGGCACCAATTCCCAATCCACTGATCTAAATCAGCGATTCACTGATCTGGATTGGTGTAGGAACTATGAACACAACTAACAACCAAAAAAAATAGTTAAAATCAGAAGGTTCTAACTACTAGCTACTTGTCAAAGCCCTTGTTTCATTTGACGTTGCTACTACTAGCTTTGCCTGTTGCCTCTACCGGCTCTGCTAGGCTACACATCAAGCTGCTTGAGAGGGCTTTGAAACTTCCAATAGTTTAGGGGACTTTTTTTGCCAATGTCAAAAAAATTAAGTGAGTTTTGCGACACTAAACATAAAAGTGGGAGTTAAAGAGGACTTTTTGCAGTTGCAAAGCACTCTTAAACTTGTGCTCCGCAACAGCACAAAGCGCAGCCAATAGTTTGACCTTGCTACCACTGACTTTGCTCATTGTTTGCCTTGCCACTGGCTTTGCCCATTGCTACCACTGCTCGAGTGGAGTCATCTTTCATGGTAAGCAAATTCCTTGTACCACCAAGCCGATCTTATCATAGTTCACACAAGAACAACAAGCACTTGAGGAACTTTTAGAAAAGAAGACAAACAAAACAAACCTTAAAACTCTTGAAAAATGGCCTTACCAAACGTCTCATTCGAAACAAGGATCCTCAAGGTTCATGTCCAAAAGACAAGAAGGAAATGAGGTATAAAAGATAAGAACAAACTTCAAGCGGCCAGTCCAAAAGACAAGAAGGAAAACAGCACTAGGTATAAAAGGCAGCCAGTTTAGTCTGTGCTTTAGGCCGACGGCAAGCCTACTAGTTGAAATTTCATTATAGAAATTGTTTAATGTCACCTATAATCGCACCTACCCTTGTCTAGATGACTTACATACCGGTTGTGTCTATAAAGCTACTTTTGGGGTTATGTTTCTAATACCTATACCTTTGTGAGATGCTAACGCACATCTAAGTGTCTTTGTAACATAAACACAAAATAATCAATTTTATTCTACAAAAACAATTGCAAGTAAAAATTAAAGCAAAATAAACACATGTGCGATCACTATAAAACATTTCACATGAATCACCAACAAAAAGAGTCACGCGAATTGATTAATTCGAGTTAGTAAGATAACAATTGAGAACTGAGGTAAAAGCAAACTAGACACATAATTGTTGTGGAAAATGTAGAAAAATTTTTAATGTAAAGATCACAATTCACCAAAAAATAGAGTGGGAAACGCCATGTATACAAGGATTTAACGAGGAAAATTGTGGAGAAATAACTGAAATAGCTTAAAAAAAAAGAGGGAGAGAGAAACCTATATTTAATCACATCCAGCAAACAAGCAGCAAACTAGAGAGAAAGCTAAGATGGAAATATAGATGAGTTAGACATTGCCTTTTAAGTGTGACAAATTCTAGAATGATAAAACATTTGAAAATGGAAGAGAGAGAGAGAAGTGAGTTGTAGACATAGAGATTCAATTCTAGGTTAAAATGGGCAAAAGAAGAGAAGAGAGATGGAAACCAGAATGGAGATAATATATGTTAGAGAAAGAGAGAAAAAATATATTAGAGAGAGGTGGGACAATAGAGAGAGAGAGATGGAGAGACATAAAGTGAACTTGAACTTTGATATAATGAAATAATTTTAATGGAGGGAAAGAGAGAGAGAGAGGGAGAGGGATCAGAAAAGGACCTTGGAGAGAATGGAAGCAGCAGCGAGGCAGGCTCTCCTCATGGCTCGCCCGTAGGCTTTGTGGTTGGAAGGGGAATGATAACCAGCCCCCACATGCACTGCCACAAAAAACCGAACGGGGCTTCTCCATTATGCCTTCTCTCTCTCTCTCTCTCTCTCTCTCCTGAGATTCAACAAGGTCTCTCTCTCCGGGATCAGCTCACTCCCTTTCTCTCTCTAGGATTTTGCAATAGCTGTCTCTCTCTAGGATCAGAGCTCTCCCTCACTCTCTCTCTCCAGGATATAGCACAGCTCTCTGCTCTCTTCTCTCACTACACCCTGAATCGCAACGGGCTCTCTCACTCCGGGATTCTCTCCCCCTCTCCGCCCTGAGGGTTACCTAGATCTCTCTCTCTAGCCTACCAATGCCTGTCCCTCTCTGTGAGCTTCACCAATGTGGTGCTCTCTCTCTCTAGATTACCTGCCAATAACTTTCTCTCTCTAGAGTATACTCGCTCTTTTAGCAATTTGGAGCTCTCTCTCTCCTATGTGAGCTTTACCAATGCGGTGCTCTCTCTCTAGATTACCTACCAATGTCTGTCTCTCTCTAGAGTATTACGCGCTCATTTACCAATTTGGCGCTCTCTCCTCTGTGAGCTTCACCAACGTGGTGTTCACTCTCTCTCTAGATTACGTACCTATACATCTCTCTCTCTAGAGACTACGCGCTCATTTACACTCGGAGGTCTCTCTCTCTAGAGCACGCGCGCTCGCTCATTCACCAATTGCGAGCCCCCCCGCCCCTCTCTCTCTCTTGCTTTCACCGAGGCCTCTCTCTCCTGAACCAACGGTGGATGTTCCATGGTCCCTGGAGGTGTTTGGCAACACGTATTTTGGGTCCGGGTACCCGAAATTTCTAGTTTGCAGTAGAAGTTCCTTGTTTGCCAACATGAATTTCTTCTAATTTTTCAGCTTAGAAATTTCAATAGGAAAAAGTTTATATAATATTGCAACTAGAATTAAGGTTATCTAAAACTTATTTAATATTTTGTATTTTTTTTGTTTCACCCTAAAACTCATTTTTTGTATTGTTTTAAGCTTATATAATATTTTTTAGATATTCCTCTAAATCTCTACAGTATAAATCCCTATTTTAAATTTTTTATTTTTTTAAATATTTTTTTTAAAAATACATTTCAATCTACATTGCTAATCCAATGATCCAACTCAAATCCCAGATAAACGGTTCACCAAATGGGTTTTGAAACATTGCTTTATACTTTTATGATTTTAGAAAGTCAGTGTAAGATTTGTATAAGGTTCCATCCTTATACTTTCCAGACAATGCTTTATAGTTTTATAACTGATGTGGTTTCTATAAAGCTTAGGCTTATGGAATAAAGTAAAACCTCACCTCAAATGCTCGTCTTGAAAGCACTTTAGACATAAAAAATCTGCATGATGTCTCTAAAATCAATTTTCAAAACTGACTACAAAATTTGAAGCTAAAAGAAAGTTACCGATATTGTGGATTTGTAAACAATTTTTTTAAAGGTAAAATAGATGGTTTAAATAGTATATTACATTATACACTATTTTTAGCCCTTCAAATCGTAATTTTTTTTCACAAACCACATCGTCAGCTAAAATGAAAGTTTTCCAATACCATAAGGATGAGATGATCAATTTAATGGTTTTCCAACACCAAAATTATAATTTTCGAAAAATTTTGAGCTTGCAACCTTGTCAAAAACATTTTCTTTTTTATTATGTTGCGGTTTGTATAAGGTCGAGGCCCTAAACAATCAAAATACGACACACCTTCAAATAGTATTGAAAAGACGTTTTAGCATTAAAAATATTGATGATGGTTTGAAAAATTATTTTTATCTCTAATTACAAAATTTATAGCTTAAAAAGTAGTGTACATCAAGCAAATCTATGAATTCTTGAAAATCGTAGAAATTAACAATCTAGATAGTGCATTACATGATGCCCTATTTTTAAGACTTGAAGTTCAATTTTTTTTTGTTTTTTTACGTTCATGTATCTCAAGGCCATGATGATTAGTTTTGAGGCCCATTTGATTGTTCAGGGCCTCAACCTTATATAAACTAATGAAAATTAGATTTTTGGCATCGGAAGAGCTTCAACTCGATCATTATGGATGTAAAAATAAAAAAAAGATTTAAAATCCTAAAAACAATATGTAATATAACACATTATACAGACCATTTATTTTGCTCTAAAAATAAGTGTTCATGAATCTATAAAGACCTATACCATTATTTGAGCTACAAAATTTATAATCGGTGGTGGAAATTGATGTAGAGCAATCATAGAGATTTCATATGCCCAAAGCACTTTCCAAACAAAAATATAAGGTGAGGTTTTACTTTGAGAGGTTTTACTTTGTTTTCTCAAAGTAAAACACATCATTAAATAGTGTCGAGAAATATAATTTCAATACTGAAAATCTTTACGATAGTATTAAAATATATTTTCATATTTAATTGTGACATTTAAAGCTTAAAAAATAGTGTAGATCAAGCATATCTATGAAAAATCGATAATCTTGAAAATGGATGATCAAAAAATACATTACAATATACACACTATTTTTCTCCTCTCCTTGCATCTTGATATCGAGAGATCAATTTGAATATATCTCGGCATCAAAACAACATTCAAAATTTGGAGGTAGGCTGTAATTTGATTGTTGAGAACCTCGGCTCCATATAAACATTTCCCTCACGTAAATCATAGGGGCCCCCATAGAGACTCCATCTTTCGTTTTTATTATACGAGCAGGGTTTAGGAAGCATGCGTAATTCGACTCGTATTTCAGCGGAGATTGAATTGAATAAAGTCAATAAAAACACTCGAAAGAACAAAACTCAAAAGAGAGAGGGGGAGAGAGAAATTGCAGACGGATTAAAAAGCGAGAGAGGGAGCGACGAATATTGAAGGGCGAGAGTTGAATTGAAAGAGGAGAAAGAGAAAATGGCGAGTGGTTGCAGATACGAGTTAAAGCAGAATGCTTACATGAAGGTGGTGCTTCATGCCCTAAAGTACAATACCACCTCTGTTAATGGCATTCTTGTTGGCCGTGAACCTTCGAGTTCTTCTTCATCAATGGTTGAGATCGTCGATGCAATTCCCCTCTCTCATTCTCTGATCGGCCTGCTCCCGCCTCTCGAGATCGCACTTATGCTCGTCAGTTTCTCTCTATTTCCTTCTGCTCTTTAACTTTAGGCGTTTCTCTCCATTTCCTTCTGCTCTTTAACTTTAGGCGTTTCTCTCCATTTCCTTCTGCTCTTTAACCTTAGGCATCATTCACTTGCTATAAACCCTAGATTTACTGGACCACTTTGCTTCCCCTCTTGTTATTTTTGTTTTGTCCATTTGAATTTGAGCGCAATTATAGTGTGTTTGAAGCGATCTCCTTTTGTTCTTTAGTAGTTTCGGGGTCTTTTCCTTGAAATTTTGGTTTTTCTTTTTCTTCTTTGACTGTTGGGGTTCCAAGGATTTCTCAATCAGGGTTATTGAATAGTGGTTTATTTATTTATTATTTTAATGGGAAACCTTTCGGTTTATATCTGCAAATTATCAAAAAATGAAAAAGAAAAACTGACTTAGCGACTTCATATGTGAAGTCTATGGATATGATTATTGTGATTGTAGAGTGCCTGAGGGCCTCATTGCTAGTTAATACTTGGTTTATCTGAAGAATGGTTACATATTTATGTGAAGCTTTTTTAGTTAAACACTTAACTGGTAGGTAACAATGAACTCTTACAAGGATAATACAGTTAGTGAGTTAGATCAATTGTGATCTAAATCCCATTCATTTAACTTTTTTTTTTTGGGGGGTAATTTTTGTTGGATGATATTTTGACTAGTATTTAGTACAGTTTTGATAACTTCGCCATGGCCAGTCCCGAGCTGGTCATGCTGGTCTCAAACCCAAATAATGGAGGGGGATTGTATTAGGTAAGACAGCCAGCGTGACTTTGTGACGTCTTTTCATGAATGTTGAACCTATGATGGCAGAGCATGACTCGTGTAGCCGATCCCAAATAGTTGGGATAAGGCTCGGATGATGATTTAGTACAATTTTCATATTCAGTGTTTCTATGGGTTATATTTGCGTGGTTTCTCTCATTTTACTGATCTATTAACTGTTATTTTGATTGGTATGCTTTGGTTTTAATTGTATGAATGAAATAGGTGGAGGAGTATTTCGCAGGCGAGGGATTGAGTATAATTGGATATTATCATGCTAATGAAAGATATAATGAGTTTGAGCTACCAAACATAGCTAAGAGAATTGGTGAGCATATATCGCGCTATTTTCCACAAGCAGCGGTACTTTTGGTAGGTGGGGTTTATTGCTTCTTTTTTAACATCCAAGTTGAGTAGTTGTTGGTTCATTGCTATTAGAATCCGACTGGCCACCGAATTGGTGAGGGTATGTTTTAGTTAAACTTGATCCAACTGCTAATCAAACAAGTTGTACATAATTTTTTTTTAAAAAAAAAAGAAAAAGAAAAATAAGAATAGTGGTTTAAACATAAAATATATTACAAAAAATTTGTCCAACTTTGTTTAACCAGTAATGATGGTCAAAATCGACTGATCCAACCTGCAAAAACTAGTCAAATATTGGTTTTGACTGGGTTTTGACCAAACTCGATTTTTGCTTTGGGCAAGATTGGCCAATGCACTGGTTGGATATCCGATTGGTCGAACAGGGTAGTCCATCTAGTCCAGACCGACTTGGTGGTTCTACCATTCGGACAACTGGCTGGTGCCTTAGCCACTTTGGTCCAAGGTAAAAATCGAATTTGTTCGAAAATCGGTCAAAACCAATGTTTGACCAGTTTTGGTCGGTCGGACCAATCGATTTTAACCGGTTCGACCAGTTAATTGAAGTTTGGTCAAAATCGACTAATCCAACTGGCCAAAACTAGTCAAATATTGATTTTGATTGGGTTTTGACCAAACTTGATTTTCACTTTGAGCTGGATTGACCAACGCACTGCTTGGCTGTTCGACTAGTCAGACGGACTAGGGCAGTCCGTCCAGTTTGATAACTATCATTTAATGCGCTAGTGAAATGTTGGGGACATAGTTATCAAGACTTGACCAAATTGGTGGTTCCACCAGTTGGACAATTGACTGGTGCCTTGGCCAATCTGGTCCAAGGTAAAAATCGAGTTTGTTTGAAAATCGGTCAGAACCAATGTTTGGCCAGTTTTGGTTGGTCGGACCAGTCGATTTTAACCGGTTCGACAAGCTAAATGAAGTTGGGCAAGACTTTTATATATTTTATATTTTTTAACAACTATATCTATTTTTCTTTTTTTTTTTGCAAAAATCTAGTCCAACTGGTTTGACTAGTGGTTGAACTGGTTTAAATTGAACCAACACTTGCCCGGCTTAGTGGCTAGTTCGATCCTGATAACACTGGCTAAGGATGCTGCTTTGTTGTCAATGATGGCGTATATGTGTAAAAACCTCTTAGCTGGACAATAAGAAGCTTGAGGCAATCTCCGAAGGAAAGAGCAGGGAGCCCGTTGTACAGGTATAGTCTTTCTTTTTGAATGATTATTGTTAGTTGCTTATTCATAGAGAACTTTTGCTATGGCACCATCACATGGCTTTAATGTGAACCACTATCAAATTTCTTGGCATTGGTTCATCATCAGGATTCATTCGCCTCCTTTATTTTTCTGCTTGTTTGCTTTAACATTAAATCATGAGACATAGGCTACTCCTAGGAATGGAGTTTGTGTGAATTCTACTACTAAGCTATGGACAAAGATGGTTTCTTAATTAAATCCAAACTTGATCATTACATCATTGCACCTGCTGGTCACCGAAACTTAGGAAAATTGAAGCTTAAAGGTATCGATTTTCTTAGAAGCAAGATCCCTTTGCGTATATCTTACTGTGGGACACTTTTAACTTTAAACAGGCGTCTCTTTTGTGTTCCTGTGTCTGTGGGTACTGAAGTTTATTTCCGAGTTCAATCACCAAGCTAGAGGAGAAATCTTCTTTTTACACCCTCATCTGTGGCATTAAGGTCGCATCCAAGGATGACACTGATGACATTTGGCATCCAAGGCTGACACTGATGGCCTTTGTTGTCATTACCCTCTCTGTCTTTCTCTTATGGCTTGAGCATGAGTCCTTGTTGACAACATGCCCTCAATTAAAATATACCTTTGTTGAAACACCGTCTCTCCCTCTCCATGTCTTTGTGAGGCCAGAATTCTTCCAAAGGCAAGAATGTGCCTTGTCAAGGGTATAACGTTGCCATGCACACCTTGGTTCATCATGCATCTCATATTGATATTGACGTCATGTGGGTTGCACACTAAAATTACCGTTTTTTGGGTGATTTAAGTCTCCTCTTCCAGTAGGGATCATTTCCATCTGCGAGCTTGCTTGAAGGAAATGAGCTGGAGGATGTCGAGCAGTAAATCTCATATCCAATTTCCTTCCAACTTTATCTCAAATGCTACCCACTTTCCTCTAGGGCACATCTTTAGATGAATGTCAACTACAATTTCTTCCAAACACAACTACAATCTCCTTATCTAATTGCTCTAAGATTCTGCATAATTATCTTCAGGTCTGGAACCTCAATAAAGAGAACTTTTCAATGCTCCAATTTCTGCCACCCATTTACCAAAATTTCCAGAACATCAGGCCCTTTTCTAAATTGAAAGATATCCCTTGTTATGCACGTGTGCCTTCCATGCATATAATGTGATTGTTTGCATGCTCTCCTATGATGCTGTCCCTTCTTGGACGTCCGCTGATCACATATTGCTTGGTCTTCTGTGCTTTTGCATCATGTTGATCGTGTGATTGTATACAATGTTTACTTGTGTACAATTGTGCATGCACAGTTGCCCCTGTGCGTATATGTTCTATGCATATGTCTACTCATTCCATACATGCCTACATATGTGTACATAAGCCTCAAGAGTGATTTTATGCCTGTGTTATGCAGTGCTTTGCCTTTAGGTGAATTACTGGGAAGATAACTCACTCAGGCAGAACTTCACAGCACTCCCCCTTTCCCCCCTCCAAAAAAAAAGAAAGAAAAGAAAAAGAAAATTATAACACTCACTTTGTAAAGGCCTATACATTTACATGTGTATGTGGAGGTAGGATGGCCCGGTGTTGGAAAATTGGGGAGAGTCTGCTCGGACTTGATGGAGTCACTTTAGCTCGGCGCCCTGCCGGGTCTGAAACATACACATGGAACTGTCTGAGTCTGTCCAGTTCCCATTATTTTATTCACGGCCAAGTTTCTGACAGACTTGACCGAGTCTGTCAGACCTGCTATTTCATGCTTTCTAACACTGGTTTGGGGTTTGGGCTCAGTAAAGACCACTTTGCAGTGGTAGTGTAAAAGCGAGGATACAGAGGAATGGGACGGGCTTTGCTGAAAAAAGTGATATGGAGTTTTTCACACATTTTCATGTTTCTCTTCTCCATAATCTTGCTGCCTTACTCCTTTGTTGTCTTCCTTTAGAGATGGTTCTGGTGTGGGATATGGCTCTGCTATGGCTTCTCTCTCTCTCTCTCTCTCACACACACACACACACACATGGTGGTTATGAAAAGTACAAAAAACAAAAAAAAAGACTAGCCTCAAGTGTACATCCTCTCTAAGAGTCCTCCATACAAAAACTTGATCCCTTGCTAAGTTTTGCCTTTTCATGCCGCCTCGGCATCATGTGGTTGCTTAGTCATGGCTATTTATTTGGGACATCAGGCGTCATCTTTTTTTTTCCCCCACTATCAGGCTTCATCTTATTTCATGTACTTCTGCAATACATGCACATTTATACAAGAAAAATTGCTTGGTGAACTTGAAAACTTACCCACTACCTTCCCCGTGTGGCCTTACGTTCCAAATGCATTCCCTTTTTGAAGGAACTTGCAAAGTATCTTATGTGAATTGTTTTTGTGACATATATCATTCCTACTAGTCATTTTTTTGGACAAAAAATATACGATTTGTAGATCAAATAAATTTTAAAAATTTAGAATATATATATTTCTTAATTTCTCTATGGTTGTGCTAAATGCTAATTAACAAAATCTTGCATTGAATAAATTTTTTACTCAGATTCTTTTAGGAAATTGTGCGACTAATCTAGTTTCTTGTAGTCTGACATCTTTGGTGCACTCGTAGGCCACACTTGTGTCTTTTTTTCATGGAGCTGTTGCTTTGAGCTGTTGGTTCAACCTTAAGTTTAAGCTTGACATATACCAAGGTTTTAAAAATTGCTGATCCGGATCGGAATTGTCTGACCCAGATTGAGAATCAATTGGGGACGATCCGGTTCCACAAACTATCGGGAACTAGGTCGTTCCCCTTATGAACCGGCCGGTTCTTGAAAGAACTGGCTGGAAAGAATTGGCCGGTCTTGTTAGGGAACTGGCCGTTCTATCAAGAACCAACCAAACAGCCCCTACTTTATATTTTTATTATTTTTTTCCTTTTTAATTTTTATGCACTATTTTTTCTTAATTTAAAGAGGGGTGGTTGAGGGCCCACCCCTCTATTTCCAAACAGAATGCCAGATGTGCGACTCAACCATTGTCATTGTGAACCCTTTTATAGCCACCCCTCATTCTCTTCCTCTTCTCCCTGATGTGGGATAAAAGGTCCCTTCCTTTTCAAAAAGGAATCTTGTACTCAAGAGCCACCATGTTTTTGTTTTTATGGTAAATACAGCCACCACGTCCATATATGACTCTCAAGGCTTAGCCCATGTCCATATTTGACACTCAAGTCTTAGCTTCCCTGGACTTGTCTCCCCATTGAGATGGCCAAAATTTCGCAAATGTTGTTGAAATTTTAAAACCGAATTTCTTTCAAAAGTTCAGCTTATTAAACTTAAAAATGCATTTTACTTTGAATATTCCAACTTTATAGCATAAACAATGCAACTTGTGTACATAATATGAGAGCCACCATGTTCCTTATGATTTGCAACTCGTGTACATAATATAAGAGCCACCATGTTCCTTATGATTTGCAACTCGTGTATGTAATATTAAGAACAATATTGTGTATAGACTTTATACACTACATGGTCCCTTATGATTTGCATTGTGTACATAATATCAAGAGCCACCACGTTCACCAGCAATTCGAATCAAACCATGGCGAAATAAAATTGGGCGCAACAAGAAGCTTAGACTGGTTACAGGAAAAAAAGAAAAGTTTTACAACAGTGAAGTAAAAAGAAAATTTAACCTGCTACTCGAGGACAAGAATAGATCAGTTAAAATGAAGAAGCAAAAGAAAATTTAGAAAAAATTTGACATAGTGATGTAGCGAATGGGGGATTTCCACAAAAAAATAAAAGATAGTACAAAAATCAGATTTTTTTTATAAAAAAATTGACATAGTGATATAGCAAATGAGGGATTTCCACAAAAAAAAGATAGACAAAAATCAGAAAAAAAATGATTTGATGCTTAGACATATGCAACTTCTTACTATAAAAATATGAATGGAAATAAATAAGTAATTTAATAAATTAATTTTTAAGGAAAAGAAAAAATAAAAGAAATGAGTAGGAAAGATCCCCTATCTATGAAATAACTGGTAATGGAGATTATTAAAATATAAACATAAAAAAAATTTGGGTTAGAGAGATCTATGTTGTTGCAATGAGTTGCATTTTAAAATTCATTTTGACTATGACATGGATTTAGTGGTCAACAGACACTTAGGCATGAAACAAGTTATCAATATTTACATATTTTTGATAAAATAATGAAATCTGTCGTGCCAGACCCCCAATTTCTTTGGAAACATAAGAAACTAGATTTTTAGTATTTGTTGAAATTTTTCTGAGCCCAAAACTGGCTGATTTGGATGATTCTTCGATCTGGATTGCTGATCCATTGATCTGACCCGGTTTTTCCGGATAGGCGATTTGGGTCACCAATCCGTTTTTTTAAACATTGACATATACTTTAGACTGATGGATGGAAGTTCAGTTAAAACGGTTGAAATTCTTGAAGTGAGTTAAAAACTGGCCCAAAAGTGTGTATCTATAGAGCTGTGATATTTTTATGAGAACATGTGTGCTTTACCTTCGAAGTTTATATCTGTTTCAAACAATAGTTGGTGACTATACAATGGTTTGATTGGGTTTAATTCAGTTGTCCTAACCTTTTCAGTTGTTTATATCTGACTTTCATATTCAAAACTAGTTTTTTTTTTTTTCCTTTTTTTTGACTATTTATCAGTTTCTAGATGAAAGACCTGCTCTGATATCTGAATGATATTTAGTTTTTGATTGCTTCATAAATGTGATACAACATGATATTTTGATGCTTTCTGTTTTGTTGATGAAAGTTTTTGTTCTAGCCACAATTTTGGAAATCTTGAATTAGTGGTGCAGTGAACATGTTTCACCATTACATGGAAGCTGTTCCATTGTTCTACCATCTAGAGAATAGTGGTATTGGTTGTGTTAGGTGACTGCAAATAATGCTATTACTTATGAGGCATTTTAATCATTTTGACAGGCGTCTCAAACTCATAGTGATATTTCGGTATTTTAAAAGTTTGTGCCTTTCCCTCTCATTGGGCTCTCATTTGGCCCTTTTACTTATTAGTACCATGATTATGGTGGTTTCCAACATTTCCATTATCGTAACCATCTTGTGCATACCGTCGGGCGTTAAAGAAAGAGCACCACAACCTTCAAAAGGCTTTACCCTAACCATCTTGTGCATACCGTCAGGCGTAAAGGAAAGAGCACCACAACCTCCAAAAGGCTTTGAAGTTTTAGTAGCAATGCAAACATTCAATTTGTGGTGTACTAAGGTCGACCTTCTTGTGGCCTTTGAAGTTGTTCGGTAGCCATGGTGTGGCAGTAGATACCAATTTCTAGTGGCTCTCTTTTATCTAATTGAGACAGCTTTCTTCTGAATGCATGATCATCGAGACATATGCACTTTAACTTCTTGTACAGAACCTCATTGGCAAATCCCTTTCGGTTACGAGTTACTTGATCTTTGTTGTGAACCTTAGAAAATCCTACACACTAAGACTCACAATGTTCACCCACTGCTTTTTTTGAGTTGCTTGTGCATTTACGAGTTAGGACCTCTATGGTTTCGTAGCAGGCGTGGGTGAACCCTGGGCCGGTTATTTGCCAACCCTACTTGTAGAGCGGGCTAAGTTTTTATCTTTCTAAATAATCCAAGCACATCAAAAGAAATCTGATAGCACTAGTAGGTCTTTGGTAATTATTTCCTTAAATCTAATCAAGCAGCTTCGAAATCCATTTTTCGTTGTCTTCAATTGTTCTTTCCTTCAATTCAAGTCTAAATAGGTGACTCTTAATGGTTCTTCCTCTCAAAGTCCTGTGGCTATGCTTTTACTGCAGCTGTACACAAAGGATTCGGCGAAAGGCTGGCAGAAAGCTGGAACGGATTCAAATGGGCTGCTGGTTTTGAAAGAACCGTCTGCCAATTTGGTGTTGTGGGACCATATTACATCTGGGAAGCACCATGAAATTGTAGATTTCGATGACCATCTTGATAACATCAGCAAGTAAGTGAAGATCATAGATCTTACTTTGGTAAGTTTTTGTGCATGTGTATTGTCTGTCTCATTTAAGTATTTTTTCTCTTTGTTTCTGTGATCCTTTGCAGGGACTGGTTGAACCCTAATCTTTTCATTTAAATTGCCTGCAATTCTCCGACCTTTATTGAACCATCTGCATCAGTTTTGGTTCTTTTGTCTTTTTCTCTTTGAGGTATTGTATCTGGACAAATGGTTCAAGAATGCATTTTTGAAAGGCAAACTCTTATTTAATGGTACAGAGTGCTCTGGATAGTGTAAACCTAGCTTCAAAATGTTGAACTAGAATATTTTCTGACTGTGGATTGGAACTTTACCCTAAGTTGGATATCTGCTGAAGATTTTTGCCATGATATGTTGATATTCCTTTTTTATGGGTGGTTTAGTGGGGAAAGGGTCCCCTAAATATAGGGATGGCAATGGACTTGGACCCGACAGGTAGAGACCCGAACCGGGTATAGGTATGGGATCAAAAACTTTGGGTCTGGGTCCTTGTGGACAGTGTTGATATTTAAATAATATTTAAATAAATTTGGCTTGGCTTGGAAAGCAAGCATATAGTTATAGTATTTAAATATTATTTAACAAATTTATGAAATATATTTATATATTTTGATTTTTTGATTGGGTTTGGGTCTGGGTCTGGGTCCCATAATATTTTTTGGATCTAGGTCCGGGTAAGTTGATATCCTTCCCCGACATGATTAAAATTTTCTCAGTTGAGATTGAATTAGTTCTCTGTTTCGAGGAAGGGGTATCTCACCTCACCTCTTCCTGTCGATGGCAGGTTGAGGATACGAGTATCATCTGCGCTTCTTGGTGTATTTTCCTTTGAAAAATGAATCTTATTAGTGATTGTTTTTTTTTTTGTGGTTTTGCTTAGAGAGAATTTCCTTCCAAAGTCGACTCCTGAAGTTATGCCTTTCAATATCGAGTATCGGGTATCGGGACTCAAGTCAAGTAGTTGAGACAAGCTGTTTGCTATTTGTTAGGTGCCCTTCCTTTTGTTTATTAGGTTAGCTCTAAAGGTCAGTGATTCAAGTGACTAAGCAAGGTCTGTTGGCGCTGCATAGAGAACAGTCACTTGCGGTAGTTTCGGGAAGAGAGTAGGCAATTCAGAGAAAGATTCCCGTTTTCGTATGCTCAGCAGGTCAGTTCGGTACTAGTGAATATGAAAGATAGGCTAAGTCAGCTACGGCTAGTCAGACCATTGGATATCAACAGCCGAAGGCTGGTATGTGTCCTTCCTCTGTTCAATTTCCATGAAATTGTTTCAAGCGAAGTGCCAAGGGAGCCAGGACATCTCTTGTTGATGTCCGGCAACTGGGGCCATTTTAAATTTCCAATGGAACCTCAATTTGAATGACAGAGGGATCAATTTGAATGCCTGAGGGAGGGGAATGGCACTTCCACCATCCATTGCTGACATCTGACGGCTGGGGAGATGTGGAATTTCCTATGCGGTCATTGTATGCACACCCTTAGGGAGAATGGACAATTGTATTATAATTAATTAGTTTTGTTGATGAAATTAGGGAGACGAATGGATTTCAAGCTGTTCTTTTCCTTATTGAAAATTAGGCGATGGTCCAAGCGGGGGCGTCCTGGGCCAAGGCAGCCAATGCAGCCAATGCAGCCTAGCCTGATATTGTATTTTCCATTTGTTTTTTTTTTCCTTCGAATCTATTAGGCCTGGCTGACAGGGCCGGGCCGGTGCTAAGGCCGCATCCTGGGCTAGATTTTTCATTGTTTTTTCTGTCTTTTTTTTCCCCTTTGAATCTAACAGGTGTGGCTGACAGGACTGGCCCTATAATGACCCAGGCAACCTCGGGTCGTTGCCGGCCCAAAATCTTATGCCACCATGATGGGTCTCCATAATAGAAGAGATAAGAATGAATATACAGCTATATACCTTTTTTGTATAGAAATATATAAAAACATATTACAACATAATATAAAACCATGATGATTTACTACGGATACGGACACTATTACCGTATTACAACATAAAGGCCGTAATGATTTACCACATGGGCTATTCACACATGGAAAGATTTCTGTCTTAATATTTCTCTCATTTACAATTATATGACCATATTCTATTTTATGTATATGACCACATTCTATTTTATGTATAAATAATGAATACATCACTTTCATATTTTATAATGAATACATCACAGTCAAAAAAATCATACGTTTGATGATGATTTACTACACGAACTACTCACACATGGAAAGACTTCTCTATGCCTTCAATATTTCTGGCTCTGACAATCATATGAGCACATTCTATTTTACGTAGAAATAATGAATACATCACATTCACAATCATACGGGCAATTCTATTTTATGTAAAAATAATGGATACATTACATTCACACATTAAAAAAGAATGTTACCATATTACAATATGCAAAAACCATACTTTTTTATGATGTTTTAAGCTCCTCACATAGCTCTCACACATAAAAGGTTTCTTCTATCCTGCTCTATCTCGTATCTTAATTGTCATATAAGCACATTCTACTTAATAGAAGTCTTCCTTCTATAATTAAAGGATAACATCTTTTTTTAATAACTTTTTTCTTAATATTTGAGTTTCGAAACTACTAATCATACTATTAGAAAAAAAAGAAAAAAAAGGCATATAATAACATTCTAAATAGAAATCTTCACCCTATAATTAAAGGATAACATTTTTTATTATAATGCGAGACATGAATCTACTAATCATAAGATTACAAAAATACGATAAAATAGAAAATAAATATTTGATTTTTTTTGTTGAATAAATATTAAATTATAAATAAATATGTTTATATTCAAGTTGTTTAATTTAAAAATATTAAAATAACTAAAAGTTCAAAAAATTCTAATTAATTATACATTTTCAATCCCCTACGATATTTTAGACTAAAATGAAAAAATATTTGGATGAACTCTATTAACATGTATCTTGAATTCTGAAGTTGTTAAATTCTGAAGTTTAAAATGTACAAGTTCAAATACTTTAGTGTTATAAAAACACTTATAAACATACACAACACATCATGCAAAATAAAAACACTTGTAAACATACACAACACATCATGCAAAATAAAAACACTTATAAACATACACAACACATCATGCAAAATAAAAACACTTAATAAACATACACAACACATCATGCAAAATAAAAACACTTATAAACATACACAACACAATGCAAAATAAGCGTTTCCCACATTTGGAGTGAATCACACCCAAAGCAGGTCGTGGAGTACAGGCCAAATCACACAAAGCAATCCATGCAAAATGCCGGTCTCAAACTCAATATTGTGGTATGACCATTTTATCCATGGTTAATGTTTTGTCTTTCAACTATTTAACTATGTCCTTATGTTGTATAATGTAATAGCATTTAATAGAGATAAGTTTGTCAAAACTGCCAAAATTAAGTTTTCTGACATGTTATACATCATTTTGAAAAAGGGAGATATAGGGATTTAAATAACATTTAAGTACTTTCATAGTGTGATGTCATGAGGTTAAGACAAAGATTTGGGGTTTCTTCGGTTTGGTGAGAAAAACGAAGCAATTCGGTGTTTCGGCCGATTCGTAAAATACTTCAGATTTTTTTTTTTTTAAAATAGAAATAATTAGACATTTATATATAAAAAACATAAAAATAAAAATTTCAAAAAAATAAAGAAAAAAATATTTTTATATAGATATTTCTTTGCTTCAACCGAAGAGGCTGAAGCTTCGGCAAAATCAACCCAAAGTTGGCCAAAGCTGGCCGAAGCAACCCGAAGCTGACCGCGGCGGTAGCACCAAGCTTTGGTTCGCTTTGGTCTAGGCCTAAAATCCGAAGGCTTCGGCCTCTTTGGCTTAAGCAAAGCGAATTTGACAACACTGATTTAGGTTTCTAAAAGAAGTGTTTAGGTTTCTTAAGTATACGTCATAGGTACTACGTCCAGTCAAATTGATACCCAAACCAGTAAATGGCATTCATTTTGAAAATTTAAAGTGTGTGGCTTGTATAAGGCCGCAAGTTTAAACAGTCATATTAAGACACTTCTAAATTTTATCATAAATATAGTTTTGGTGTAAAAACTTATTAGGATGGCTTGAGAATCTTTTTTCATCTCTAATTATGAAATCTTTAATTTCAAAAATAGTTCAAATTAAGTAGATCTATAAATACTTGAAAATCTTAAAAATGAATTACCTAAATAATGTGTTGTAAGATTCACTAGTTTTAGGACTCAAAATCTTTTTTTCTTTTCATATTTATACATCTCGATGTCAAGATGATCATTTAGAGGTCAAAATAACATTTTATGATGAATTTCTAAGGTACATATTAATTCTACGTTTTAATGTTACAACCTTATATAAACTTTTTCCTTTGAATAGCAATTACTATTTCAAACATTACACAATATTTAAAAACCTTCTCCCTAACTTGAGAAGCAATATTTAAAAGCCATCTCCCTAACTTGAGAAGCCTGAATGGTATACCGATTTCAAACCAAAAAAATTCCAGAATTGCTTGAGTCTCCTATTTTTTTTAGTCTTTTTATTTTGTTATAAAAAATTCCCTGATCCAACTTAGGCGAGTCAGACTTGCCCAAATCCGACAAGGGGAACTTGGGCTTGGCCCCTGGCATTAGGGGAACTTGGGCTTGGCCCACATATTGTTATTATATAAATAATATTTAATATATAATATTTTAATAATGAGTTTTTTTAGGCTATATTATTTGGTGGTATATACCCTTAAAGTCCTCGACATTTTTTTGACACGTAGATATCATTATTCTATAGTGTGGTAACTTTTTATCTAGGGGTATTTTAAGTAATTAGTTAAGGGTAAAATAGAAAATTTTAATAGAGACAAAATTATTTATTAACAATAATGAATAATGACATCACGATATTGTGCGTGACATCACTCACAAGATGCATTAATTGTCCTTTAACTATTAATAGAATGCTATTATTTTCTTATAGAAATATCCATTCGACTCTTCTAAATGACCAAAAATGCCCCTACTTATAAAACTTTTGTATTACAATTTAAAAGTATTTAAGTGTCTAAAAATGTTGAGGACTTTAAGAGTATACACTACTTGATGGTGTAGCATAACAAAACCTTTTAATAATATTTAATGAATATATAAATAAATATAACTATATAAATTTAGTTATAATATTTAAAATAATAAATATATATATTTAACCAAATATTTAAATATATTTAAGGAAGCATTATATACATATCCGTTATAGTTTGCGTTATTATGAAGCTACCGAATAGTTTTCATCAGTGTTTAAAAAAACGTCGAGTCGAACCGGACTCGCCCGGTTCGACTCGGGAATCGCCATGGACGGATCGAATCGGCGAAAAAAATGGAAAATGTCCGGTTCTAGAGAGAACCGGACGATTCTGTACAGTGACTCACCGATTTACTGTACGGAATCGGCGAGTCCCGTACGGATTTTTTTTTTTTGTAATCCATAATAGATTTTTTTGTAATCCATGATCGAATTATTTTTTTTTTTTGTAATCCATGATCGAATTTTTTGTTTTTTTTTTTTTGTAACCCATGATAGAATTTTTTGTAATCCATGATCGAATTTTTTGTAATCCATGATCGAATTTTTTGTAATCCATGATCGAAATATTTGTTTTTTTTTCTTGTAATCCATGATCGATTTTTTTGTATTTTTTTTTTTTGTAACCCATAATAGAATTTTTTGTAATCCATGGTCGAATGTTTTGTAATACATGATCGAAATGTTTGTTTTTTTTTGTAATCCATGATCGAAATGTTTGTTTTTTTTTTGTAATCCATGATCGAATTTTTTGTTTTTTGCTTTTTTTGTAACCCATGATAGAGTTTTTTGTAATCCATGATTGAATTTTTAGTAATCCGTGATCGAATTGTTTTTTTCTTTTTTGTAATCCACGATTGAATTTTTTGTTTTTTTTGTTTGTTTTTTTTTGTAATCCATGATTGAATTTTATGTAATCCATGATTGAATTTTATGTAATCCATGATCGAATTTTATGTAATCCATGATCGAATTTTTGGTAATCCATGATTGAATTTTTTGAAAATTTGTGATTTTTTTTTTTTAATCCATGATCGAATTTTTTTTTGTAATCCATGATAGAATTTTTTGAAAATTTATGA
>NW_006494916.1:7998668-8031391 GCF_000471905.2 Amborella trichopoda | reverse complement strand
ATATATATATATGAACATTTAAAAATAGATAATCCAAATAATATGTCCTATTGTTTTTAGGGCTCAAAATATTATATATATGAACATTTAAAAATGGATAATCCAAATAGTATGTCCTATTGTTTTTAGGGCTCAAAATACTTCTTTTATTAGATAATAATTTAGGGTTTGAAATACTTCTTTTATTAGATAATAATTGCCGAGGTTGAGATGATCAATCGATAGTATTTTATATTGAAATTACAATTTCTAAAGATATTTGAGGTGTACTTTTCATTTTTTAGTAAGGCTCGGGCCTTATGCTAACCTTTTTAATAGTTAATGGTGCAGTTTATACAAGGCCTAGGCCATAAAAAAGAAGAAGTAAAGCTCCATCTCAAAACCTTTTAAAGATGCAATTGTTGCGTCTTAAACTCTTGATGGTTTGAAAATTTATTTTCATTGTGGTTATGAAATTTAAAGCTCCAAAATAGTGCAAATCTGGTAAATATATGAACACTTGAGATAAACAATCCCGATAATATGCTACAAGATATACTATTTTTAAAGCTATCATTGTTTTCAAAATTTGATGACTAGAAGCTTGAGATGGTTAATTTGTAAAATTTTCCGACACTCGAATTGCAATTTCTGGTGAGATTTGAAGTTTATAACTCTTGAACCTTATGTTAACCTATTTAAAATTAAGGATACGGTTTCTTTGAGCTGAAAAAGAAAAGTAAAATCGCAACTCAAAAGTTCGGCGAAAAATGCAAATCTAGCGAGAAACCCATTTGGTCGCTTAGAAATATGTTTCTTGCCTCATTATTAAATTTAAAGCTCCAAAAAAATGGTACAAATTTGACAAATCGATAAATATTTTACAAAAAAAAAAAGAAAAGAAAAAAAAAGGGAGACTATTTTTAGGATTAGAAATTCTTCTTCATTAAAGGTCCATAATTGTCGAGATCCCCGATGATTAATTTGGGGTTGTCTGACTCCATAAGTGCTTTGAGGTGCGGTTTTACCTTTTTTTATTTTTTATTTTTATTTATATTTTTTTTAAGGCATTGCTCTAGTACTAACCTCCATAAGTGCTTAGAGGTTTTTTTTTTTTTTTTTTTTAAGGCATTGCTCTAGTACTAACCTCCATAAGTGCTTAGTAGGTTTTTTTTTTTTTTTTAAGGCATTGGTACTAACCGTTTTAAATAGACATTCCCATGGTTCTTTTCTATATTTAGTTTATCTCTTAATAATAATAATCTTTCTAAATACATATTCCCATTATTATTTTTGGCTATCTTTACTATTTGTTAATAATTTATGTCCTAAAGGGAAAATTTAGAGTAAGTACAGTGCTAGCATTTTTTTAATTATTACAAATTATCATATTTTTATTTTAAAAGTAAATTACAAGTAATTTTAAATAACATTAAATAAAATAGATATTAGCATAATTTTAAATTATTTAGACAAAGAAAAAGAGTTCTTACTAATGCATTAAAATCTTTTTTGAAAAAAAAATTTGTGCATGTTATTTTCTCCTTTTGTTTGATATATCACCTTTATGCAACTAGGCACTCGTCAAGAAGCTTTAACACAAAGTTAGTTACGTACAAAAAATTGGGCAGTTTTTTTTTGTTGTAAAATTAATAGAATGCTATTTAAACATCCTCACTCCTCATGTTCATTGGGCATAACCCTTTTTTTTTAATAATGTACTGGATGGTGATGGAGAGATGACGAGCATCTTGACCATGATATGAATTGAGGAGAATTAGTTATCTCAGTGTTCAAAAAATCCAACCGGCCTCGAAAACCGGTTAGGGGCCGGTTCCGAGTAACCAGTAAACCAACTAGTTCAACCAGGCAACTCTTGGATGGTCAAAAAAGCACTACAAAAAATAAAAAAAATCCAAAAAAATATATTTAAAGTATTATTAAAAATAAAGTGCATCCAAATGAAGTTGAAAATTTGTGGAAAAAATGGCTTTTGGAATATTGATTTGTCCCCAGGTATATTTTTTTAATTGGGTTTATCTATCACGATTGTATATTATTACACTATTTATTTTTATATAAGTAGGCCAAAACCATTTTTAACCATTAAATGTGGAATCTAATAAACTGAATTATGCCGCATCTTTCGAAAAATTTTATTTTTAACTTTACGGCCTCTCAATGTCACATCCTCACCCTCTCGATTTCGCATCCAACAAGCTGGTGACCTTTTTTTAAATCTATCTATTATGTATAATTACATATTAAGTGAAAAAATTATTTATGCTTTTGCCAAGTGTCCCCACGAGATTAATTAATTTCTCTCTTCTATCTCTCCATTCAAATAACGCTTATCCTTCTCTCTCAAGATAACGCCCTTCTCCCTCTCTCTATATACTCATGAACTCTTCTCTCTCTCCATAACGCATCAGTCAAGATAAATACCCACTCTCTCTCTTTAATGCGTCTATATGCACTCTCTTTCCGTCTCACTCTACAACGAGTAACTCTTCACTTTCTCTCCCCCTATAACGTATTTCTTTATTTTATTTCTCTCTCTGTAATGAATCTATCTTTCATTCAAAGTTTTTTCCACTATTTTCTCCCTCTCTCTGAAGTTATTACATGAATCTCTCTCTCTCTGAAGTAGAGGTAAATAAGTGAAAGTAAAAAGGTGCGCGTCTCTTCCTTTCTTTCTTTTCTTAACCTCTCTCTCTCTCTCTGTCTGTCCCCATGATATACAACTCTGATTCTCGCATTGAACGTGCATTAGAGCATGGGAATTGTGAGAAACCAGCTGACTAACACTTTATCCAGGTCGACAGTATAGAAAAATGGGTCATGCAAGATTCCTGATGTTGTATGTGGAAGTTGCATATCATGCATATTATTATATTTGGGTATGTATTAGACGAAAAATTAATACATTGTTATTATTTTTAGTTCAGTTTTAAGTCCTATAGATGTGTCCCATTTTTTTTTTATGAATTCTAATTAGTTTTTCTTTTCTAATTTTATTTGAAAATGTTATTTTCTATTTCTAGAAAGTAAATGACCCGATTTTATGTCAAAATATGTGCATATAAACGATGGTGTTTGAGTGTACATTGCACAACCGTTTTTCTCTTCAAATCCAAAATATTAAAAACCTTGATGCCATTAAATCAATTTTATTTAAACGAATAAAATATCCATAATTCTTATACTTGGGAATATAAAATAATATAATTAAATATGGGAAGAAACAAAAAGAGAGTGACGGAGATTACCTCAACGAGCTTAGTATACCCTGCACCGAGTATCTCTTTCCGAGGGTGCTCGGGATTTATGATCGGTATCTTGATTCTCCTACATATAGAAAAACCCTCTCAATGACATTTGAATATCGATCTAAAACCAACTACTTAAAACCTCAATGCCTTAGTCTATCAACTTCAATGCCTTAGTCTGGCTTGATCTTTGGAAAGATAACAGATAGATGAAAGAGAGGGAGAGATCTAACTTTAGCTTGACATGCCACCTAGAAACAAGAGCAAGATTTTGGTTAGGTGTGCCACTTAGAAATTTAGGTTGGGGTATGCCCTTAGAAAAACTTGAAAGAGATATCGAAGCCCTAGGTGGGGAGTGAGAGATATTCGAGATAGATAGATAAACCATTTAAGAGAGAAGAGAAAATAGGTGTAGAGACTTTATGAGGTGGGATAACTTTTTTTTTATAGATTTGAGACAGATAGATAAACCATTAGAGAGAGAAGAGAAAATAGGTGTAGAGATTTTATGAAGTGGGATAGCCTTTTTTTTATAGATTTTCTAAGCTTTGGGGTATCTCTCAATTCGTAGGGTGAAATCTTAATATCAAAGACTTGTGGGGTGAGACTTAAGGGGTGAGAGATTTGAGTCATCCATCTCTTTGATATACCACCAAGATTCAAAAAGATGAGCTAGAGCCTTATCATCTATTGCCTAAATCTATTCATATCAAATCTTTAAATAATCTTTTTTATTTTCTATTGTAGTATATCCAATTTTTATTTATTTGATTAAAAAATCTTGATTCAAAGATTTACTAAATATTTCAAATATTCAACTAAGTTGGTTATACCCAAAACATAAGACAACAAAACTATCACCCAATCTTGAAGAATAAGTTAGGGCGTGCCACCCTTTCGTGGACACATGGTCCCACCCAATCCCACGTGTTCTAAATTGACCCATATAATTTTAGAAAATATTTTATTATGTATTTAAAAAAATATTTTATTATGTATTTAAAAAATTAAAAAGTAATATGAGGATGGAATCCTCGCACCAAATGGTAATTTTGGAAAAAAAAAAAAATATGGGTTGACGAACCTTCCCTATAATTTTCATCCAAAATTGGCCCAATTCGTAGTTTTTGTCTTTTTATTCTACGTACTAGTTTCCTTGCCTTTATAGTAAATGCGTAAGAAAAATTGGATGAAAATTTAATATATTCTCCTTACATTAATGGTCCATCAACGGACATTAATAAATGTCTTTTAGTTTTCTGGATAAATCTGATCTTCTTTTCTGGTGACGGTACGATCCTAGATCCTAGGGTGATATGACATCTATGTATATAACGAATTTCACCGAGATTAAGACACAAAAAGAAGTAAATAAAAGAAAATTTAAGATTTTTTATACAATTTTTTTTAAAAATAAATTTATTTGTGAATACAAATTTATTTAATTTAAATTTTGTTTATTAATTATGACATTGGCCAATTATAAAATTTAATTTTACAAAAATAAATGGTGATTGTACGATTCAAGTTCCAAGGGAGATATGATCCATATATATAATGAACTTTACATTAGAATGAAGAAAATGTAAGAATAGGGCACAAAAAGAAGTAAATAAAGGAAAATATGTGATCTTTTGTATTTTTTATAAAAAATAAATTTATTTGAGAATAAATTTTTTAAAAGAGATTAAGACACAAAAAGAAGTATATAAAAGAAAATGTAAGATCTTTTATACATTCCTTTTTTAAAAAATAATTTTAATTGTGAATTCAAATTTATCTAATTTTATTTTATTTTATTAATTATGACATTGGCCAATTATAAAATTTAATTTATAAAAAATAAATGGAGATTGTACGATCCAAGTTCCTAGGGAGATATGATCCATATATATAATGAACTTCACCTTAGAACTAAGAAAATGTAAGATTAAGGCACAAAAAGAAGTAAATAAAGGAAAATGTGTGATCTTTTGTATTTTTTTATAAGAAATAAATTTAGTTGAGAAATAAGGTGCACGTGAGTGGGCTCTGTCTAAGGGCATCATTTCTCAAGAAAGTTCAGCAGAGGTTGATAAAGTATAGTTGTTATTTCTTGTCACTGTTGGCTTCACAAATCTCTGTTATTCTTTGCTCTACATAGAATTATTAAGATCCTATTGAGATTTGTTTAGTTTATTCAATAAGGATGTCCTTTGGCTTTGGTTCACTGAGCCTTCCTTTAAATACCTGTATGAATAGTGACTAGTGACTGACAGGGCAAAAGAACAGTGGTTTATATACAGAGCAATGCATGATGATGCTAAAAGAGGGGGTGGGTCTTCCACAGATGAACTTCCTTCATGCCCCGAAACAAATTCATCAGTCATTGGCAAGTTCAGGAAACTGTGGTTCTTTTATTTTTGTGGTTGAGCATTCGAAAGTTAGCTTAAAGTCAGCTACTTGCCATCCTCTCTAGCAACATATAACATAGATCCGTGATAGTCTGTTATTTATGTGTCAAAGTATGCTGTAGTTTGGATTTGTTGGCCATATCAACTTGAATATCTTGCCGGTGATTATTTGGAAATATAAATGAATGTGCCATCAATTTTATGTTTCTATGATGGTTTTGAATGATGATCTAGGCCTTGGTCTGAATGATCGACTGCTTCCCACCTAGGACTGTATCTTTATTCTTAGGTTTCCCAAGCTTTTGTAACTGGATATTCCTGTCTAATTGCTTTATAAGGTCTATACAATCTGCTGTATTCTAATTTAGTGGAGATTTGTGGATCTTTATGCAATTTCCATATTCACCTACAATTTAGTTCAGCTACAATTTAGTCATGATCATAGGACAATATCTGAAGTTTCCAATAATGATATGAGGCTTAGCGCAATCGTTTTTCCTTTCAAAAGTTAAAAATAGATATTTAACACATAATTCTGTAGGAGTTGGAACATATACATATGGACCAATCCTTTTGTTTGTATATTGTTTCCATTGGAACATATACATATGGACCAATCCTTTTGTTTGTATATTGTTTCCAAAAATAATACTAATCCCAATATATATATTGGAAACAATATACAAACAATATATACGGATAGTTAACCACATGAAAATTTTGTTACTTCCTGCCAATTTTTCCCGGTTTACGCAAACTATGCAATGTTTTTTAATTCGAGGAGCTTTCCATTTAAAAAATTTGTATACTCATTTTAATGAAGTTAATAATCTGGAGACCCACAAGGCAAGATACACGGAGGTAAAAAAGAACAAAACCAGAGGAAATCAACAAATGCCCCACTGATAGGCCAAGGTTTTTCATTTGAGTAGATCTTACTCTTTATGGATTCATTTAAATGACCAGCAAAGAGCTATTGACCGTGCACATAATTGTTTTTGAGGAAAACTGTACACATTTCTAGATAGCAATTGATTCTAACTCTCATTTTTTCTTATAAAAAATCTTTCGGTCATGAAGAAATAAAGGAATTGAACCTCTTGAGAATTCCTCCTTGGATCCAACACTCCAAAGCCATACAAAAGTTAACTTTAATAAATAAATAAAAAAAAGTTATAAACAATCAATAGATGGCCCCACTTCTTCCTTGAAAGTAAAAGAGGAAAGGAGCTCTACTATTATTGTATATAATAATATAACTTCTCTTAGGCACCAGTAATTGGTGCTCCTATGCCCTTATTAAAATCATTATATAACTGCGTTAATGTTGAGAACTATCTCTTTTGTTCCTTATGACTGGTCAAAGGGCGTGTTGGACTAGCAGCAATGTTTGGTTGTGGATGCTGGGCTGACTCAAAAGGTCGCTTTGGTGGACCTTTTCCAGTCGGTTGCTGTGTCAATGGTGTTGGAGATAATTTAATGAAAGGATTTGTTGCACGTGAGTGTCGCTTGTCGTCATCATTATATGTCCTTGCTTCATCATCCATTTTCCACTTAGAATAAAAGATTATATTTTTAATTATCGAGAAAAAAAATGGAAGATTGTTTTTGTTATTGCTGTGAATCATCATCATCCAAATCTTATTCCAATTATTTGGAGTCGGTTATACGAATCCTGTTCTACGATTCTACTTTATCAAGAGCCTTAACGTCAGTTAGTGCATAACACCATACATTATTTTCACTACTTTTATCTATGTCTTAAAGGACCTTCCCCTTGCTTTTTAGAGTTTTTAACTTGAACCAAATCGCTTCTCCTAACCGGTGTTTTTCTAAGTTGACATTACACATAGTTAGTCCACGTAAGTGTATTTTCCCTCATCTTATTGTCTATTTGAGCCACCTTTAAGTTTCCTCGGATACATTCATTATGAATTCTATCTTTTTTTGTCTTGCTACTCATCTATCTCAACATCTTCATTTCAGTTAGACTCATTCTACGGATATGTTGGTTCTTGGCCGCCCAACATTCTATCCCATAAAACATCACCGGTCTGTAACCTTCCTATAAAACTTCCCTTTCAGTTCCATTGGTATTGCGGTGATCGCATAAAGCTTCAAAAGAATATATGTATGGCACCCATCCAACTCTAATTCTATGTGTAACATCTTCCACAATCTCCATTCTCATGAATTATTGACCCTTAATATCTATAGTAATCTATTTTAGGTATTTCTTGGCCACCAATATTAACTACTACCATTTGTTTTTTTTTTTGGGTGAGTTAGTGGGGAGAGGGCCCCAACCCTTAATAGGAATTGAGCTTAGGATGTAGCGTTGCAAATGATCAAGCACTGACCAATTAAGCCTGGGCTCTTTTTCTAACGTGTTTCTACTCTTATTATTGCTAAACTTGCATTCCACATATTTTCTTTTAGTTCCGCTAATTTAAAACTTTTATATTCTAGAGCATCCCTTGAAAGTTTGAGCTGACACCGTCTGTAGTCTCATCAATCAAAACTATGTTTCTGTAAACAACATACACCACGGTGCTTCATCCTATAGATGCCTAGTTAACTCGTATATAACCAAAACAAAGAGATATGGCCTCATGTTGACCCTTGATATAGGCATACTATCATTAAAAACTTGCTTATCTCCAATAGTTGTCCTAATACTAGTTAGTGCTCCCTTGTACATACCTCTCACTTTGTCTATATATCCTCTACAAACTCCTTTCTTTTCCAATACCTACCAAATTAACTCTCTAGGTGCTCTATCGTATGTTTTCTCTAAATCAGTAAAGACCATGTGGATGTCTTTTTGTTTCTCTACTTCTCAATCAATTTGCTTAAATAGGAAAATAGTCTCAATTGTTGGTATGAAACCAAACTGATTTTCTGATACACTTGTTTCACGTCTTAATTGTGGCTCAATCGTTCTCTCCCACAACTTCATAATGTGACTTAAAAGTTTGATCCCTTGATAGTTCGTACAATTTTGTATGTCTCCTATATTTCTATAAATAAGTACCACAATATTTTTTCTCTATTTATCTAACATGTTTTTGTTCTCACTGTCTTGTTAAAGAGCTTGGTCAATTAGAATATCTCTACAAGGTTTGCAATACGTTTTTAGTTTCAAATTTTATTGTTGTGGTTGGCAATTGATTTAGATCTATCCTTAGAGATTTATACTGCCAAAAGTACTTTCTAGGGAGGGTTTGAGAAGAGACTTTATTTTGGTTTTCATAAAGCGCAGACCATGTAGAAACTTCATCCTTCGAGTAAAAGAAGAAGATACGTGATAGTTGAAAATTGAATTAGATCTGTCTTTGGAGATTTATATTGCCAAAGGTACTTTCTAGGGAGGGTTTAAGAAGAGACTTTATTTTTGTTTTGATTAAGCGTAGACCTTATAGAAACGTCATGCTTTAAATAAAAGAAGAAGATATGTGATAGAAAAGGCAAAGACAGTGTCATAAGTGAGAATACCATGCATTCAGCGTAGACCTTATAGAACCTTCATCCTTTGAACCAAATAAGAAGATATGGGATAGAAAGGGCAAAGACATAGTCTGAGAAGAACAAAAGAAGAAGATATGTGATAGAAAGGGCAAAGACATAGTCTGAGAAGAACAAAAGAAGAAGATATGTGATAGAAAGGGCAAAGACATAGTCTGAGAATACAATGCATATGAGTAAGCTTAATGCAATAATATGATTGACTGAAACTAACTGTACTCCAAACCCAAAACATCATTGGTGCAAAATTTTTTTTTTTTTTTTAATTAATATTTTTTAGTAAATACAGGGTTTTAGAGATATGCAGGTAGTTGGAATTGACATACTGGTCATGAATTTCTCTACTCCAACCACTAGGTATAAATTTCTCAACTTCAACCACCTGAAGATACAACTCCCATTATTCATGTGGGAGCACGGGAGTACCGTCCTGTCTCCATTTGGAGCACTGATGTTGCACATGCACACAGTGCAAGGAACCTCTTCGTATATCCCATATCCGCCCAAGGACTGTAGTGCTGATGTTATCGCCGTTCGTGTATCCCATATCCGCCCAAGGACTATAGTACTGATTTATAGCCGGTCTTGGAGGCAAATCCACCCGTGATGCCTCGATGGCTCTAGCTCGAGATTGTCAGTTTCCATTTGTTGGAACTCACCTCTGAAAATGTCCTGAGAGAATTCCATCAATCGGCGAAAGTTCCATAATTTCCTTTTGGTCCCTTAAATTCGCTTTAGGATTCAGCGTGCTCATCCTCTATCATTTCTATTTTGTGTTTGATATAGTTGTGGGAGCTGGCCTCGACACAGCCATGACAGTCGATTTCCCAACATAAGCGCCCAACATAAGCGCCCAACCCACAGAGGTATGCGGCTTTGTTGAGTTTGCAGTTCTAGGACGATGGAGGTTGCCATCACAGAGTCAAAGAAATCAACTAAATCTAGAAAATGGACATATCATATTGTGAATGTCGTCAGGTTTCTGATAAAAAAAATTGTTATGCATCTTCCGGTGGCAGTCCACATAGGTAACTCAACAATCATGGATTGAAAGTCTATAGCGAATACTATTGTAGGATCTCATTAGAAGAGTTTAAAGAACCTGGAGAATGTAGAATGTTGTTGTAGGATCAGTTTAAAGAACCTAGAGAATGTTGGTAAAAAAAGAGGTTGATCGAAATTTTGTTAGAAGAGGATTGATGAAAAGGCGGACAGAGAATATCATCAAGAACTGCATTATGAAGAAAGAGAAGGGTCTCTCTCTAAATCTTAAATTTATTTTAAAATTAAATTTTTGGATTTTCAAAATCTGAAAATGGTATATCAGCATCACTAAAACATGAAATTTACTTTGAAGTTAAATTTTCAGATTTTCAACATCCCAAACTTATATTTTTCAGCTGGATCATGTTCTTTTTCTTAAATTTATATATTTAAAGGAAAAAGCTTATATTAGGTTGCAACCTTAAAATGTAGAATTATATATGCACCTAAAAAATGCATTGGAAAAAGTTGTTTTAATGTTGAAAAACTCTCTAGTTGATCATCTTGACGTCAAGATGTATGAATATGAAGGAAAAAATATTTTGAATCCTATAAATAGTATATCTTGCAACACATTATCTAGACCGTCCATTTTCAAGATTTCTATATGTTTATAGATCTATTTGATTTTAACTATTTTTGGAGTTTAAAATTTTATAATTAGATATGAAAATAGATTTTCAGATAATCCTAAAAACTTTTTACACCAAAATTACATGTTATGATAAAATTTGGTGGTGTGCTTTATTTGGATTGTTTAGGGTTGCAACCTTATAGAAACGACACCCATATTAAAAATCTAATTTTCTTTAGAGAAAAAAAAGATCCTCTAAATTTTTTTATTGATTTCATATATTAAACAATTGAACTAAGGGTAATTTCATAACCACCAAAAAAAAGGAATAAAATTTAAATATTTTATATCTATTTTTCATATAAAAATAAGTTATCTATCAAACTGAAAAATATATTCTATATCGTAGTGGAAGCAGTACTAATGTATTATATAAGATTCTAAACATCCATCATTGATATCATTTACCATCCAGATCATTATTGAGTTCGTTAATCGTTTTCCTCTTTAACTGTCTCATTCTATTTTTAGTTCCAAATCTAAAATAATTGAGTTGAATAAAAACGAAAAATATTAAGAAGTGAGTGCAGATCTTAAAACAATAATTGAGATAAATTACAAAAAAAAAAAATCTAAGCCCTGTGATTATAGCATGGCTTGGTTAGGTCGGTTGCTAGATCAAATCTCTTACTCTCCTTAAAATATGTATACAAAATATAAAAAAACAATAATTACACTGCAAAATGTTCTTAATTTATATAATAAAGGAAAAAGTTGATAAAGATTGCAGCATGACTTAGTTAGGGCGGTTGCTTGATCAACATAATGTCCTACACTCCACTTCCACGTTAAAATATGTATAAATAAAAAGACAAAATATAAGAAAAGCAATAATTAAAATGAAAAAGGTTATTAATATATATAATAAAGGAAAAATTTTATATAAAGTTGCAAGCTTAAAATGTAGAATTAAAGATGCACCTAAAAAATCCATAGAAAAGTGCTGTTTTAATGTTGAAAAAACCTCTAATTGACTATCTTGACAGCAATATGTAAGAGTATGAAAAAAAAAAAAAAAAAAATGAATCCCATAAATAATCCATCTTTCAACAAATTATCTAGGCCATTCATTTTCAAGATTTTTATATGTTTAAAGATCTACTTGATATTAACCATTTTTTTGAGTTTATAATTTTATAATTAGAGATAAAAATAGATTTTCAGATAATTCTAAGAATTTTCTACACCAAAATTACATGTTATGATAGTATTTGGCGGTGTGTTTTAATTGGATTGTTTAAAGTTGCAACCTTATAGAAATCACACCCATATGTAAAAGATACAAATATCAATCTATTAACATATCACAAAAAAAATAAAATAAAATGTGAAGGTACATACGGTAAAACAGTAATTACAATTCAAAATGATCTTAACATATGAGAAAACATAAAACAATAATTACATGCAAGATTTTAACTCATCAAAAACAGAAAAGAAAAAAGTTCTAAAGGAGTGACGATTAAATTGCAAAATGATCTCAATATATAAAAAAATGACAAAAAATATGAGGCAATTTTTATATATAAAAAAAGGACAAAAATATGAAGGAGCTAATGTAGATTGTAAACCACCAATTACAATGCAAAATGATATTGTCATATACAAAAAAACGAAAAAAAGATGATAGTATGAAGGAGCCGATGGATATATTAAAATAATATTATTCTATTAAACAATTTGTTGAAATAAAGATCATCCCATCAAGGTTCGATGATCAAAACAATAGCCTTTGTAGGATTACAAGTACTCTCCCTCACACAAAAGATACAGAATTTTGCAATATAAAATGTTGGGACTACTTTTCAATCACCAGAGAGTATTTTCATCAAAATAAAATCGGTCGTAAAATTCCGAAAACTTTGATTCATGAATCACAAAGATACAATCCCTCAATATCAATTAATCCATGTCAAAATTTCAATTTTTTTTACTAGGTAAGTAGAAATTAAAATTAGTAACTTTTAAGTTTATGAATGAATATTTTTATATAAAAGAAATTATTCCAAAAAATAAAAAAAATATTTAAAAGGTGCTTCAAATAAACGTACCTTCGGCCTTCTCCAATGTTCTATGCAAAGAAAATATTTGGATGAAATCCTCTAAAAACTAAAATGCATCTTGAACTCTAAATTTTGAAGTTCAAAGGAATAATCAATTAAGCAACACATTTATACATACGAAGAACTCGTAAATGCCTGTATTACACTTAATGCATGTCATAAACCTATATTACACTTAATTCATGTGATAAACATGGGAGTTTTCATATGGGAGACCTAATCACTCTCAAAGCATGTCATATATGAAAGAAGCGTACACATTTTGTGGGAGACCTAATCACACTCAGAAAATGTCATGGAAAATGAGAGTTATGTGAGCATAATCACACTCAATGGAAATCAAAATATGTATTTCACTTTATCAACTTTATCAGGTCAAACCTACTAGGGCAATCTTGACCATAGTTAGTGGTTTTTTTTTTTTTCTCAATTATATAGGCACATATACATGGTGTTAACATCGGTTGCGGATATGACTCACAAATAGCCACCCCAAAATTAGCTTTTCAAATACAAAACATTCGTACGCATTTTAAAAAAGATTACAAAACATATAAGTTATATGTGACCCCACTTCTTAGGCGTTCCATCTGGATTGAGCGACTAATATTGTTCATGTCATAGTGTCATGCCAAATAGTACAAATCAATTTTTGATAAAATGTTGGGCTTCCCATCATAAATTAGGGTGAACATGAAAAAAATAAAAAGCAATTTTTTTTTGTAAAAATAAATGACCAAAATGACCCTATAATTTTCAGGAGTATTCTGATAAATTTTCATCAACAAAAAAAAAATTATTTTTATCATGTGTGACCTTGTCAGATCTATGCATGTCCCAAAATTTGCTTCAAAATTATTTGTAGAATAAAAATAAAAAATTAAAATTAAAATTATGAGTGTTCTGATCAAGATCTGATGATTAAGAACTAGCTTGTGATATTGTGACTCAAGCCATCTCAGCCATCTACTTAGATTTGATGAATGAGACTGGGGATCACATGTACTATATATGTGGGTGGGGTCATACAAAAAGCTTCCCCCTTCAAAAAAAAAAAATGAAGATGTGAGATTTTGGGTGATATCAAGTACTTTCAAAGTGAGATTCAAGAAGAATGTACTATATATGTGGGTGCGGTCATATAAAAAGCTTCCCCCTTAAAAAAAAAAAAAATGAAGATGTGAGATTTTGGGTGATATCAAGTACTTTCAAAGTGAGATTCAAGAAGAAAGACTAATAAGAAGGGTTTAAGGTTCTTAAAGTTAGAAATCGACGTCGTGTTCTTAATGTATGGCATATGCAAAAAAATTGTAGAGACCCATGTCCATATACAAAAATGTCACTTCCTTTTGAGGGTCGAATTTTGTCAATAAAAGATATTATCCAAAATGCGTTGGGGAGGGAATTTTTGCTTATTCATGAATAAAGATTTGAATATAAGATGCAAGTGTTGCAACTATCAAAACCATAGTTATCAAGAATGAATTGGACCAGTCGGTGTTACTTGTTGGACTAGCGACCGGTGCCTTGACCAAACTAGTTTAGAATGAAAATCAAATTTGGTTGAAAACTAAGAAAGTAAAGTGCTACTAAAAAATTTAGTAGAAAAGAGTATTTTAAAGTTGGAAAACTTTCTAGATCACCAGTATCTTGACCTTAAGATGTACGGTATAATAAATAATAATAATTTAAAATCTTAACAGTAGTTCATCGTGTAACAAATTATTTGAATTATATGTTCTCAAGATTTCGAAGTGTTCATAGATCTGTGCCTTTTCGAAAATTTAAATTTTCATAATTAGGGTTAAACATGGATTTCATGCCATCGTAAGATTTATGATATGGGATCTGCATCTTTTGGCAAAATTTAGAGGTATGCCTTGTTTAATATAAGATGGGCAGAAAAGGCTTATATGATTCGGTTGACTTACCGATTCAAATGAGTCCTCTTTCTAAAATCTATTTTAGAGATGGATTTTGAATTCAAAACTTTAGAGAATCAAAATCTCCACCATGATGGGTATGGAATAAAAAAAAAAAAAAAAGAACAAACTTTTAAAAATAAAAATGAGTTTTTTTTTTTAATATAATTTTGACACCTTCTATTACAAAATTTATTAGGACCACTATTTGATGACATCCATCTACAAAATGGGTGTTTAATGCATCAAGGGACAAACTAGCTTTCGTATTCATATTAATCTTGACTATTGGATGTGAAACTAGGTGGCTGCAATTATTCCATTGAACAAGCTCAAACTTCAAAAGAAATTTGTTTAAATTTTGTAACACAACCAAGCTATCAAATTTCACATCAAATGGTTGCAAGGAATTGTGACCATCTTATATCAAAAGTAAATGATCTAGTTGTATACAATCCCAAGTTTAAATTCTTATACACTTAGTTTAAATTGTCAAAAAAATTAGATAGTCTTTGTTCAAGCTCATAACATTGTTTTTTCTAACCCATGCATTCCGTTTGAATTTTGTTGTATTTGTGGTTGATCATTTTTTTTTGGTAATTCAGTGCTGGAGACATGCCCCTACCCATTTTTTCAAGTAATTTAGGAATTAGCTTTTTGAAGGTATTAGGGGGGTGGTATTAATGGTGGGAATAGAAACCACAATTTGGTGACTAGAATGTGTGGACCCTAGTCCCTACCCTATTTGTGGTTGATTTTTGAGTTCAATATATTACATTTCAAAGTTGGTGGTTCTAAAAGTACTCTCAGCTTGGTTATTACTTGAGGAGGCACCTGGACAAAATGAACCCACGAAAGCAGGAGATTAGGGTTGGCAATGGGTCAAGCAAGCATAGGCCCTATACCGGCTTTATTTCCCTGGGGGTTGACCCCGGCACAATGCAAAAAAGATTGGAGCCCTAGACCGGCTTTATTTCCCCGGGGGTTGACCCAGGCACAATGCAAAAAAGATTGAAGCCCTAGACTGGCTTTATTTTCCCAGTGGTTGACCCAGGCACAATGCAAAAAAGATTGAAAGCAGGAGATTAGGGTTGGCAATGGGTCAACCAAGCATAGCCCCTAGACCGGCATTATTTCCCCGTGGGTTGACCCATGCACAATGCAAAAAAGATTGAAATTGACCCAGGCACAATGCAAAAAAGATTGAAAATCATCATCATCTTCTTCTCCTTCTTCTTCTCCTTCTCCTTCTCTTTCTCCTTTTGCTTCTTCTTCTTCTTCTCCTTCTCCTCCTACAAGGGAAAGGTTTCTATACTCTCCCTACAATATAGAAGTTCTATCCTCTCCCTACCATCCAGCCGTCCAATTTTGATGAAGAGAGTCACTCACCATTTGATCTTAGATCCGACATTTCAAAGTATTTTATTTTTAGTTTTTTTTTATACAAATTGTGTGAATATGAAATTTGGTACGTTCCATCTTCTTATTAGGACGCACGTATAAAACATATTAAATTTTTTTTTTTATAAAATATAATAACCAAAATACCCTTTGAATCTTTCAAGAGTATTTTGGTCATTTTATTTTAGTGAAAATATTTTTTTATATTTTTTGGTAGTGCGAATTTAATAGAGGAATATACGTCCAAAATTTGGTATCAAAATAATTTATAAAAAAAAATTAAAAATAAAATAATGTAGAGACATGATATTGTGATTGGGACAATCTTAGCCCTCCATTCAAAATAGACGGTTGGATAAGGGATAGAATAGAACTTATATACTGTAGGAAAAGCATAGAAAGCTTGCTTTTCTACAATATGCTGGTTGGCCGCATAGAAACCGTGTCCTTTAAAATTGGTGGAGTTTTAATTAAGGAAGCAATTGGACAATGTGGACCCACGGGAGCTGGTCAACTTTGGGTTCTTTGAAATTACAATCCGACGGTAGATTCCAAAACATAGGGGAAAATCCCCGGTCTGAAGGGCTTTTGTCTGTGGAGCAAATATATGGTATGATCCAGCGGGAGTTCTCTGCGAGCGCAAGTGAAAAGATTATAGTTGACCTTATCTGGTAAAGTATTAGAGATATTTTGTCGTTTTCAAATCGGGTCGATGTGAATGCATAAGTAATTATACTGCTCAAAAAAAAAAATTCAGATTTTTTATAAGATATCACAAGCCATCCAATTTAATATCTAATGGTTAAGAATAACCACCTGGTAAAAAAGATAAATAGTTTTATAATATAAAATACTTTAAATTTAATATATATCTAAACACGGGCCCAATAATACATTATTGGGAAAATTTTCAAAAGATCTTATTCTTCGTTACGTTGGCTTTAACTTAAATTTGGTATTAAATACTTCTCACTATCTTAAACATAGAAAAAATATTTAAAAAATAATTAAGATAATAATCAACCAAAATACCCCATACATCATTCAAGGTTATTTTGATAATTTTTTACTTTAATTTTTTAAAATATTTTTAATAGGATTGGAGAAGTATAAACATATCAATTTTGAACTTAATCAGATAAAGAAAAGATGAAATTATAATACTCTATTAAAAATATGGGACTTGGGTGTAAAATTAAAAGCCAAAAGATTTCATGCTCTTGTAGGAGTATATTGTCCATTTACTCCCTCAGGTAAAAAGCTAATATCTCGAAATTAGATAGTCTAATTTTTAGAGGGTGAGATCTAAATATTAAAAGGCTTATAATTCAAAAAAATAAAAATTGAGAGTTATTATCTTCTTATGCCTAGTGGTTCCCAAATTTCAAATTTAAAAAAATCCTCCGAAATAGGTATTGTATTGATGGAGTAAATGTACACTATGCTCCCACAGGAGCATAACATACACGCTCAATGTAAATTATACGAGATTATTTTTTAATTTAAAAAATAAGCTGAATTTTCCTGTGATGCATTTAATTAATGGGTGCGGTTTGTGTAGAGCCGAGGCTCTAAACAATCAAATTAGAGCCCATCATGAAATAGTACCGAGAAATATGGTTTCAATACTGAAAATTTTTATAATAGCCTTAAAATATACTTTTATCTATAATTATAAAATTTAAAACTTCAAATATCGTGTAGATCAAGCATATCTATGAAAATATGAAACTCTTGAAAATTAACGGTCAAAATGTGCGGTACAAGATGCACTATTTCAGACACTTTAAATCCATTTTCTTCTCATGTCCATGCATCTTGATGTCGAGATGATCAATTAGATGATATTTGACCCTAAAAAAAAACCTAATCTAGTGAATTTTTGAGTAGGCTCTAATTTGATTGTTTAGAGCTTAGGCTCTATATAAACTTTTTCCTTTAAGCTGATTGTGATTCAGTTTAAAATTTTAATTACAAAGACCCTCAGGTTTCCTTGTTCATTTTCCTTAAAGCCCGATCTACACGAAACTAAACCAAAGCTAAACTTGAGTTTCATTCTCTGAATCTTTCACATTTTTCGCATTTTCACCTTTAATTTCACCTCGTTGGAGCCACCATTGTTACTCATCAATGCCCAAAACCAGGTTTCTCTTCAATTTAAGTAGTTTCTTTTGTAAAATATACAGTGAAAAATGCAAAGAAAAGCTTTCTTTCTCTAGGGTTTTGATGAAATCTTGGTGTTTCTGGTGAATTACTGGGACCAACAGTGATATTCTCATTTCTCAATGATTATAGTTTTCTAAGTTTTGATTATGATTTTGTGAAGAATTATATGCCACTACTTTCTATGAAATTCAAAAACATATTCTGACTTCTGAGTGTAAAATTTATGTAGATTTTTGTTAATTTATGTGAGAAACAATGAAATGCTGCTCGTGAACTGGTGTTTTGAATTTTAACAAGATGCTCTGTTGTGCTTAGAAAGATAGTATCATATTAATCACTTTTGTGGATATTGGATTTTGTATTTATTAAAATATTAATGGAGTATTTGCGGGTTTCTTTAAATATGGTTTTCTTTGCAGAATGTGATATAACTGTGGTTTGGGACAAATGTAGGTTCAATTTTGAATTTGTATTTGTTTTTCTTTAGACTGTGTTAAATATCTAAACTCAGAGTACAGTACGAGACAGATGGAAGGTTTAATTTGATTTTAAATTGCTTTTCTTTAATTTGATTATACATAGTGTTTTCTTTAAGGTATAATTATGGGGTTTCTTTTACTGGAATTGGGACAGTCTCTGCTGCATTTGGTCCATTCTAAGTTCCACATTCTTTGATGATTTTGAAGATTAACATTGTGGAAGTTAAATCTGTGTTTTTCAGAGCTCTTACTGATAGTAATTTGGTCTTGTACTTTACAATGACATATTGGGTTTAATGTCTTTAGAAAGTATTATATATCTGAATTTAGAATATGGTAGAGACACATGGAAGGCTGAATTTGGTTTTACATTGTTTTTCTTCAATTTGATTTTAATTGATTTTCCTTAGTTCGATTTTACATTATGTTTTCTTTAAAGAACAATTATGGGTTTTCTTTTTATTGGAATCAGGACACCGCTGCATTTGATCCATTTTAAATTCCATATTATTGGATGATTTTGAAGATCAACATTCTGGAAGTTAAATCTATGTTTTTCGGAGGTCTTACTGATAGTAATTTGGTCTTTTACATTTACAGTGACATTATTGGGTTCTAAGTTTTTAGCCGGTGTTGTATGTCTGTTGTATATCTGAATTCAGAATATGGTAAAAGACAAATGAAAGGTTAAATTTGATTTTACATTGTTTTTCTTTAATTTTGATTTTACATTGTTTTTCTTTAATTTTGATTTTACATTGTGTTTTCTTTAAAGAATAATTATGGGTTTTCTTTTATTGGAAGTGGGACAGTCTCTGACTCTCTGCTGCATTTGGTCCATTCTAAATTCCGCTTTCTTTTATGATTTTGAGGATTAACATTGTGGAAGTTATCTATGTTTTTCGGAGGCCTTACTGATAGTAATTTGGTCTTGTACTTTTACAGTGACATTATTGGCTCTAAAATCTTAATAATTGGGAATGGTGTGTCTCCAATTCCAGTTGTACAACCTTTAGTTGTATTGGATGGAAAATAAACAATTTGCAGTTAGGGATGACGAGGAGAATAGTCATAAGGAAAATAAAAATCGAAGTGGGAAACCCTTTAATGGAGGAAAGCATTTGGAAAGGGAAAATTTACAAGTCAGTGAGAAATCCAATGATTTAACTGATAATTTTCAGGTTTGTCCATTAATCATTCTTGGTCGAAATTGCCCTTCCTCAGAAGATGAATTTAAGGATGGGGTTTCCTTAGGAAGGTCTAGGGTGGTTATCGAACATGAAACGAGAAGGGATGAAGAAAATCTGCAGGACAGGAAGAAATCCAAAATCTCCACTGATAATCTTCAGGTTTCTCCAGTGACCAGCCCAAGTCTAAATGTTCCCTCCGCAGAATGTAAATGGCGTTCATTGGAAAGGTCTAGTGTGGTTATTAATCAGGAAATGGGAAGGGATGGTGAAAATGACAGGACCCACAAGCTTGATAGTTCTGAGAACTCCAAAACTTTGGAAAAGGATGGGGAAACTCAGGAAAATACAGGGAGTTCAGGAAAAAGGAGACGTAGCACATGGGAACTAGAGAGTAAAGAAGGTGAGAAAGATTTGGTTGAAGGAGAAGGGGCTGGCAAGAGGAGGAAATCAGGGTGGGCTGAGGATGATACCAAGATAAAGATGATGGGACCAATTAAGCTTCCTGATTTTGTTGAAGAACTAGCTGTTGGATTAGAGAATGACCCTGAGGTCCAAGCTCTAAATGCCCAGCTCTTGGAGATCAATAGGAAGCTTCGAAGTGGAGTTGTCCTTTATGAGAATAAGCCTTATGAGCCTAAATCGCCTTCTCCTGAACCAATATATGACAACCTTGGGATCAGAATAAACACTAGGGACTGTCGAGCACGTGAAAAACTAACCAAAGAGAGGCAGGAGGTGATCTCCAGGCTGGTTCAGAAGAACCCATCTTTCAACCCTCCTGTTGATTACAAGCCTTCCAAGCTCTATAATAAGCTCTATATACCTGTCAAAGAATACCCGGATTTTAATTTCATTGGTTTCTTACTTGGGCCACGAGGAAACACTTTGAAGAGAATGGAGAGAGAAACCGGAGCAAGGATAGTTATAAGAGGGAAAGGCTCAGTGAAGGAAGGTAGAGCTCTTCAAAAGCATCATGTGAAGCTAGAATCCTTGCATGACGAGGACTTGCATATTTTGGTGGAAGCGGATAACCAGCAGTCCTTAGATGCAGCTGTGTCTATTCTTGAGAAGCTATTAAATCCTATGAATGGGGGGCGAAATAAGCACAAACATGAGCAACTAAAGGAGCTTTCTTTGATAAATGGAGCAACGAGGGGCAAGGATTTTGTTAGGCTTTATAAGGAGAAAGGACATAAAGAGTATGCTTGCCCTAATAGAAATTCAACCTTTAAAGCTAATGTTTTTTGCCTTTTATGCAGAGATAGTGGCCACCTCACAGTAGGTTGCCCTCTAAAATGTTCAAATCTTGGCACTCAAATAGATAAGGAATACCATAGCTGTCTATTAGAGAATGGGGGTGGGTTAGGATGGCCCATCAATGTAACCCGGGCACATAAAGCACCCAGGTTTGCACTAGGCTCGACCCTGACCTTCGATCACAAGCCCAAGAAAGAGATCGATATTTCAAAATTGTATGTGAGTTATCTGCACCCTTTTATGAACAGTGAGCACTTGATTGAGCTTTTCGCTCCCTTTGGCCAGATTGAAGATGCAATAGTGATCAAGGATAGGGTCACTGGGGCAAGCAAAGGGTATGGGTTTGTGAAGTTTGTATATGCTGTTAGTGCATTTCAGGCTATTACTTGTATGAACGGGTTTAGAATTGGGGGGAAAACTTTGGCAGTTAGAGTAGCCGGTTGGCCACCCCATACATCAGTGGTGGGGCCCATGTAGTTGGCTTGGATGGGCCTACCCGGTTCTACTCTACCACCTCTGGAAGACATGGGTCTTGGATTCGCTACTTCACGTGGAAAAGTTGATAGAGAGCTTGATTTCTCATCATTTGGCACAGGTGCTAATGATACAGCACTCAGGTTTTCTTCATCATTTCGCCAAAGGTGGCAATGATGATAAGCTTGGGTTTTCTTCCTCATTTGACAAAGTTGGTAGTGGTAGAGGGCTTGGGTTTCCTTTTCCATTTGGCAAAGGTGCTATGGACATTGGGCTTGAATTTTCTTCTTCATTAGGCAAAGATGGTTTTGACAGCAAAGGCAGTAATGACAATGAGCTATTCTTCTTCCCTTAGCAAAGGTGACAGTGATCACGGGCTCGGCTTTGCTTCTTGATTTATCAAAATTCATAGTGATAGTCTTGACTCTGCTTTGCACATGTGGCGTTGACAGTGTGCTTAATTTTCTTCATCTTAGCAGAGGTGGTATTGATGCTTGTGTGGAGATTTTTCTTCAAATAGGAGAAATAAGAATGATAGTGGACTCAGATGTTATCTTCATATAATGGCAAGTTCAGCTAACATTTACTTTCATCTTATGGGTCGCTGCATGATGCATACCATGTTCCGGTTTCATACTATATTGACAGAGTACCGCTTCAGTCGGGTCTCAGTTTTCTGGTAATTTGGGTAGCTTGAGCCAGTTTTGATTGTATCACACTTCGTCTCCAACTTCTGGGGTTAACTTGCCCCCATCATGGGGCCATAGAAGCCATAGACCTCCTCTATGGGCCAATAAGTATAATCATCTTAGTGGGTTTTTGTAGCAAGGAATCTGAACTGAAGAGTTTTGTCTGATAAAAAATGATAGTGAATTTTACTTGGTTTTGTTTTCGATGTTCATTTAATCTTCAAGTTTAATGATGTTCACTAATCTGAAATTCCACGGCCCGCGATCTTTCCTCTGGAAATTCTGCAAGGCCTTGAATAACTTGAAATTTCGAGCTCGCACGCTCTCACTCAAATGAGAGTATTGAGTTGTCAAATTTGTGGTGTTGGTATCAGAAGGCATGAGATTGTCCAAACGGCCTTTGCTTTCTTCAAGAGAAGTGCATTGCATGGCGAAAGAGCTATGCCATGGATGTATATTGCTTCCCCTTTTGACTTTTTTTTTTTGGCTAATTTGGCCTTTTGACTCTTTGAATGAATGAAACTGTCTCCTTACCTTGCAGATGTGCCTGCTTTTCTCAATGAAGATATGATCTCATCAAAGAATTCCTACTCTCTCTCTCTCTCTGAAACTAGTTATATATCCACATTCCACATTGTGAATGTTAGTTATATATACACATTACACATTGTGAATGTTCTGCTTATCAACAAACAAAAATGTTTCTGACTTTGGGTGTCACACATGCTTTCGTTTGGTGAAGATCACCCTATGGCCTGATTTGTGTATGAACAGTATACAATAATACGGGTTGTCTTGGCTAAGGGGTGGCAACGGCCAGACCCGGACCTGAAAATATAGCGTGGGACCTGGACCTGACCAGACCTAATCAGACCCAACCTGAAAATTAAAATATCTATGTATCCAACTATATTTGAATATATTTCATATATTGGGACTTGAAAAATATTACCGGATCTGGACCCAAACCCAACCCGCCAGGTCCAATTTTTGGACCCATACCTGGACCCGGATCGGATCTACCCCTTGGGTTTCGGATCGGTTCGGGTGGGGTCCATTGCACCCCTATCTTGGTAAAATGTCACATTCACCCCTATTCGTCATATCTGGAATTGGTTAGACTTTGGATTAATTAAATTTTTGTATTAGATATTGTATTACTCTAATCAAGGTTTTGATTAATTAAGTTCTTATTAGATAAAAATAATTCGTGTAAAGTTGGGTCTTCTCCTACATAAAGTTTGCCCATAAATGAGTTCTTATTAGATAACAATAATTTGCGTAAAAAATTAATTAAGTTCTTATTAGGCAACTTTTACACGAATCATTTTTTTTATATTTTTATTAACTTTATATTAACAGTTAATATACACCAAATACATACTAAGCCCCACGCATGTCATTCTCCTCTTCGTTCCGTGTTGCGCTGTTTACTAAAACAAAACAGCCCTGCTTGAAAGTTAAAGGGGGCTTGTAAGAAGTACGGGAAAAAGTTTAATGGAAAAACTTTAATAAAATTATTTTTCAATAAATAACATCTTGTAGAATGATAATATAAATAATAATAAAAGTTTCTATAGTTCCCTTACCATAAAAAAAAAATATACACTTCCTATCTATCCAGCCGTCTAATTTCGATCAAGTGACCCACAGATTGTTTGATCTAGATCTCATGTCTCAGAGTGTTTTATTTTTAATTTTTTTTACAAATTATATAAATATGAAATTTGATACGTACCATCATGTCAATGGGATACATTTAAAAAATTATTAAAAAATATTTTTACTAAAATACAATAACCAAAATACTCCTAAAACTTTAAGAAGTATTTTGATTATTTATTTTATCGAGAGTTTTTTATACATATTTTACAGGTATGAGTTTAAAAGAGAAGTAAACGTCCATATTTTGGTATCAAAATATTTTATAAAAAAATAAAAATAAAATGGTACAGAGCGACATGACATTGCGATCAAAGTCACGTCAGCTATCCATTCAAAATGGACACTTGGGCGGAGAGAAGTATATAGATTTTGTACAATAGGAGAAGCTGCATAAAGTTTGCCCATAAATAATTATCTTAATCAAATGGGTCTTCTCCTACACAAAGTTTGCCCATAAATAATTATCTTAATCAAATGGGCTGTTTGTATGGCGCGTATAAAAGCTCACCGATAAGCGCTTGTATGTGCCATTTCAATTTTTTTATTTATATGAGGTGCCATCTCATTTTTCTAACTATTTTGGATCATTTTGAGCGGTTTCCTTCATTTTTGAATCTTCTCTAATGGGTGAGATTTGTATAAGGTGTCAACCTTATACTATTGAAATAAGGATGCACCTCATAATTATGTTTAAATGCATTTTCAGCGCGGCAAAGCCTTGTAATGACATGAAAAGCTATTGTTGTCTCAATTCTGAAATTTAGAGTTCTAAAAATAGTATCAATCATATAGATTATAAATATTTGAAAATCTTGAAAATAAATGGTCCAAATAATGTATTAAGAGATGAACTATTTTTAAGACTAAATTTTATTTTATTTTTCACATGAATATCAAGATCGAGAAGAACGATTTGATGATTTGATGGGTTTTTAGGTGCACCTTACACGTAAAGTATAAGATTCACATGTTATATAAAATTTTCCCTTATGTAGTATCTATATGAAATATTTGTGGATCAAATATCTAAATCAAAGAAACCTAGACAGAAATTTTACCTTTCCCTACCTAAAATGAATTTCTAGAGAGAGGGGGGAAGGCGTAAGAATTTGTTCCATTTGAGCACACAAAGATTTGTTCGTACGCATCTCACCCAGCTCTTAAAAGCATCTTTCCTTTGACAATTGTAGGACACATTGGGAGAAAGAACATTGTAACCACATATGTGAGAGAGAAGCACGTCAAAGAGACAGAGAATTCCATTTTTTCATACAACCAAGGTATTATAGAAATCTCAGACAGAGAGAAAGAGTTCCATTATATCCATGTATTATAGAAATCTCAATCTCAGAGAGAGAGAGAGAGAGAGAGAGAAAGATTTATTGTGTTCATTCGATAATATTTTACATTTCTAGATTCCTACACAATTATTAATTGCATAAATTCCCCACAGAGAGAGAGAGAGAGAGATTTATTGTGTTAGTTCGAAAGTAGTTTACATTTCTAGATTCCTACACAATTATTAATTGCATGCATTACTCGGAAAGAGCGAGATGTACAATTCCAGATCTTAAAGAGTGGGAGAGTACATTTACAATTGGAAAGCTTGTACTGAAAGAGACAGAGAATATTTTACAACTCTCAAGATCAGAGACAGAGAGAGAGAAATTATATATTGCACAAACTCCTCGACCATTGTTGAGAAAGTAAGAGTAAGGTCGCTTCCTTTTAGCCTCTGCTTTTGCAGACACAAGCCAAAAGCTTCACCTTTAGGATCGCGAGAAAATTGTATTTTTACACATGCACATGAATTCTTGAGCTTCAGTCTCGCCTTAATACTAGGCTTTTCCTCTTGCATTTCCTTTTCTTGCAGATTTGAAAGCTTATATAGCTGAGAGTTCGATAAAGTTCAGAAGAGGATCTGCAAAATATAGCATTGCAAAAGCAGGAAGAAATAAATTTCTTCCTTCCTGCTGCTTAAGACGTCTGTATTTGCAGGTAATTACATTTTCCTCATAGATTGCCCTAATTTTCTTTTTCTGGTTTTTTCTCTTAAGGTTCAACTGGAAGCTTGAGTCGTAATTTGAGAACTTCATGCAATTAAAAACAGAGAATAATGGGGGAAATCTGTATGTTTATTAGCTAAAGATCTTGATTGGAGGTGCACTGCTTGAATTTAGCTGAAATTTTAAGACTGTTGCTATTAGCTGAAAATCTGTATGTTTATTAGTCAATGCTTATTATTCATTTCAAAAAAACAGTCCTTAATGCTATTTGACTGAAAATCCTACTTTAAGATCCAAAAAAAGAAAAGAAAATGGGTTAATATAATTCAAGTATGTCCAATGAATACTTGAGCTAGAAATTAGAGTAATTGATGTAAAATTAACCGTTGGAGAATAGTAGTAAAAATCCATTTGTTTATTGCTCAAATCTATCTGATATGTTACTGTACATTGCTTTTATGTGGCCATATTCTTACATTTTTTATCAAGTTCCTTTAGCATTTAATAGCTATGTTGGGATACAAATTGAAACTGTATCATGCATCCAATCTCTGAAATTTATGGTTATTTTACACTTTGAGTTTCTGATTATTTATAGCAGACAGCTATGTTGATATTCAAAATCTCAACAGGCCAACTTGGATAGATATGGGGATAAATTTTCTTTCTGTTAGATCAAAGATCACGATACATGTAGTCAATTTACTTTTACGTGGCTGAATTAATAATATTTTTGGTTCTTTATGGCTATCTTCGCAAGTCTGGGTTTGCTTAAACTGTAAATTACTAAATTTTCCCTAGAAACAACACTAGCCAATAGGTTCAAACAGAGTAGAACAAGAGTATTTTTTCAGCTCTTTCTTGGAGGTAGCTTTAATTGTTTATGTGCAATGCTTCAACTAGAAACTTAGAATGCGATTGTTAGGGGCTTCCTTGCTTCAATTTTGCCATATTTTAGAATAGATCTTAGCACTGAAGGTTGAAATCTGTAAATAGAGAAGAGGAATATTACATGGAAGTTTCTGAATGTTTCCCCCATTTGTCTGTTTTCAGAAACCGGTGTTCTTCTCAAAATTTCTGTACCTTGAAAATGTACCTAATAATTGCTTGCTTATGAATTTGATACAATCACTTGCAATTAGTCCTGAGTTAATGGGCTTTTTCTTTGTCCACATCCACCCAATTTTTTACGGCATGCATTAAATATTAACTGTGGATACAAAATTACATATATCTGTATATAATTCTGAGTTAAGAGCCCATTTTGTTTGTGGATATTTCTTTATTGGTTTTTTCATGTAGGAAGTATTGTAATATGTTGGGAAAGAAGGCAGGTGTCCTCACTTTATTTGATGTTGATGGGACACTTACACTTCCAAGAAAGGTATGACAACATTTTTTAATCTCGATATTAGTCTAGATGTTCCCATGTGAAATAAGAATGGTTTGGCACCATTTTCCCTGTACAACACAAACAACCAAGAAGTTTCTGCCAAAGGGTTGCAATATATATGTAATGTGCCTTCTCATGAGTTAGCTTTCCAAACAAACCAATGCATTCTCATACTAACTACTTTTATCGGGGGAAGAATATTTATTTTGTGAGGTGAATGTTGAGTACATATGAATTGAAACGTAGTAGCTTGCAATATTTGAAAACATTTATTCACATAAAGCAAAAAGAACTTCTGGTGATGAACCCTAAACAGTTGGATGAACGTGTTGAGATCACTTCTACTCAAGGAGACAACTTACAGCTTTTGCATCACTTATCAATCAATCCAGTTTATGGCTACCTATTGAGTGCCTACAAAATCGATTTGCCTTCCCTGAATCAACACTGTGAATATGCATAATAAGTGTGAGCATGGAGATCATTATTGATTCATAATTTGACATGCTATTAGAATGACTGTATAGGTTTAGAGATTAGTTCTAATCTGATTCTATGAAGGAGTTGCGCAGAGTGTAGCAGGAGTTTTAGTGATGCGTGCTGCTAATGATGCCTAGCTAGAATTGTCACTTAGATTTGTGGCTGATGCATATATTTTACAGGTTTTATATGACTGATATGAGTCCACTACTTTCTGTCATAATATAAAATTTTATTATTTTATCCTAAATTTCTTCTATTTAATGGCTGCTATCTTTATATTAAATACCCTATATTGATTCTATTAGCAGTTGCTTTCTACATTGTGTGGTGTATTTCTCACTTATGTCTCTTACTGTATATCATTTAGATTACCATGTTTATTTTCTGGTCAAGAAGGAACTTTGTTCTATATCTATTTTCTTTCCTGAATACCAGGAAGTGACTCCAAAGATGTTAGAATTCATGCAGAGGCTCAGAGAGGTACTCGACTTTATATCTCAAAAGTTAAAGCTGCTTATTTTTGGATCTGGAATATGCCATGTGTCAAGTTAGTTTTGATTTGAATGCTAAAATCTAAATCGGACATTAGGTTGTAACAGTGGGTGTTGTCGGAGGATCTGACTTGGTAAAAATATCTGAGCAACTTGGCAAGACAGGTGTGCGCTCATTCAGTCTTTCAACTCCAAATAATAATGAAGTCAGTGAAAACGAACACAAGAATCTGTAATTTGGTGTATCTCTGTAGAATTGCTCCCCATTCATGAGGAGTTCAATAATCAGATTCAAAACTCTAATAGTTGATTAGTAATCCTTGTACTGTATGGAGTAGTTCAAAGAAACTCCTTTTGTGAGCTTGTTTGTGAGACTCATATTTCTGTATATCTGATGATAGTAGCAATCAATCAATTATACCTGTAAATTATTTCAAATATTAGTTGCTTGAACCCCAACATACTTTTGTTTACGGTATGCTTGCTTGCAGTCTCATGCGAAGAATAGCAAAATCTTTTTGGCAGTTAGCTGGTAATGATCCTATATTTAGATTTCTTTGAATGACAACTTAGAGTTCATTGAGAACTTGTTTGGTTCTTCTGATTTTAGATTTACAAGGAACAACTAATGGTCCATCGTCTATTATAAAATGCGAAAGTACTCATAATCTTTTTTTGGATATTCACAGTGATAAGTGACTACGATTATGTCTTTTCTGAAAATGGGCTGATTGCTCACAAGGATGGAAAGCATATTGGTACCCAGGTATCTTCCTGAATTATTTAGTGGTTGATTTTTTTTTTCTTGTGACATGACTAAGTATTGATTGTCATGCATTATTTTATATCCTCTGATGAACATCTTAATTAGATTTCCTCTATGAAGTGAACTTTTCAATTTATTTGTTTATGAACGAGTACCTGCCAAATGAATTTCATTTAGCTGCCTGGGTTATGGTTTCATGCGCATTCCTGATCTTTATCCGTTCAAAAGTTGTTTACTTTGTTTATTTAATTGCATTGAGACTGAATTAAACATGAAACTAATTTGAAATAGGAAAGGTGTAAAAAGAGATCATTTACTTTTGGTACAAGGAGCTTACAATCACTATTGACTGTCATATTTTAAATCGGGTGGTTTTAAAGAGTGTCATTGATTAGACTCAAAGTTAAAAAAAAAATTTCTCAAACTTTGTGACACACCTTAAGCCATCGAAACTGACATCTAATGGTTAGGAGGACTTTTGTCCTCCTTGTAGAAAAGATAAATGCTCTCATAGTATACAATCCCTTTGAAATATTCAATTTTGAACTTGGCATGTCCATATTTTGTTTCTGGTATTAATATGCACACATCTTGATTTTGTCAATTTTATTTCTCAAGTTAATTGTTATGGAGTTACTAGAGAGATGTTATCATTGACCATTGATTCTTTGATGTACTACAGAGCTTGAAATCATTCCTTGGGGAAGATAAACTCAAGGTAAATCCCCTTATCTCGACCCTTTTCAAAGCATTTCGCTTTAAGCAGGTAACCAGTTTGTGCAGAAAATAATTCTCAATTTTTATTGAAAATGTGCAGGAATTGATTAATTTTACACTTCATTATATTGCCGACTTGGACATCCCGATAAAAAGGTTGGTGAATACAGTTAAAACAAAGAAAGAAAATGTAGGGAATTAAACAACTTATCAACATATAAATAAAGAAACCAAGTAACTTGTCTATAAAAAACGGTAATAGAAGTTGCCATTTCACAAAGGTCTGCATTTGCAGAGGAACCTTCATAGAGTTCCGAAGTGGAATGCTTAACGTGTCACCAATAGGGCGAAACTGCAGTCATGAAGAAAGAAATGAGTTTGAGCAGTATGATAAGGTATGCATTATCTTTTGTTTTATATATTTTTTTTCTTTTTTGATTGCGTAATATGCATATGCAAAGCTTGAGAAGACCTAGGTGTTTCTCTTTTCAGTTCTCTATTGATATCTCTCTGTGTTTCTTTTAGTTTCTAGATCTTTGGGTATTCTTTTGTTTCCAAATATGATGTTCCCTCCGCAAATGTGTGGAGACTGTCATGCATTTTCCCCATGCATCAATTATCCTATGTATGAATTCTAGATGTACATTTCTTTTTCATTTTCCCTTTGACTTTTGCATCCTTTGGGTGGTCATGTATGTGGCAAGAAGCCTTCCTCCAACTAAGTATCAGAATAGTACTCAATGCTCGGAAATAAATGCAGTTGCCTATTTTAATAAGCTTCTCTGAAGAAATTTTTGACTTTATTTTTATGAATATGAATGACCTTCCAAAATTCCAATAAATGATGGCAAACCCATGTCTTCCAACAGGTTTCTTATCTCAATATCTTCCCTTGGCACTCCTATGTCTTCTCAAGCATTGCATTCTTAGGCTTTATGTTTTCATTTTAACAAAAAAGCTTTGCATTATTCTTGACTTCTAGTAGTTTCCTCACATTTCTAATCATAGTCAAAACGTCGCTGTGGGGTTTCTCACAGCTCACCTTTCTGAGAAGTTCTCATGTTTGGGAAGGGAACCAGAATTGTTTTGCAAGTTCTTTGTCTGCACTGACATGCACAGGACCTGTATCCTGACATGTTATATAAACACCCTAACGTTTGCGAAATTAGAAGAATTTTTCGTCACTATCAAGCCAATTTGTCATGGCAGATATTTCATACCTTTACATTAGTTTTTCGTATTATGAAATTATCTGGATAACTCTGTTGCAAACTTGCAATAAAGAAGTATCTGAGGACGTCAAATAATGAAGACTTAATTTATGCAGGTTCACAATGTACGTCAAAAGATGGTAGCCATTCTCCGAGAAAAGTTTGCACACCTTAACCTTACCTTTTCAATTGGAGGACAAATTAGCTTTGATGTAAGTGATTAATGTTCATTGATTATAGCATACCTTTGATGGTGATTAGAGAGTAGAAACTATTATTTTTGCTATTTCAATTTTTCAAATAAACATGTTACTGTTAAAATGTTAAACAAGGGATTTTTATTGTGGGTTAGTCATTATACTAAAAAAACGAAATCCATGATGACTTTGCGCGCCCTTGCTGCTTTGGTGCAAATTACTTTTAGGTAGTCATAGCCTTCATCATTCACAAAGAGCTAATGGTTCTTTGGGATGATATGAGGTTAGCTCTCCAGATGGGGACCCTTATCATCATACTATTGTGTGTGCTCAACTAAGCAACCCAACCCAGAGGAACATTTTTGTAATTGTCATTGAGCCATAAAGAAAAAAGTCAAAAACAGATGCCTCCTGTAAATGGTCTGTACTTAAAGGACAATGGTAATTTGGAGTAGGATTACATATTTCACTACTTTGACATGCTGTAGCAAATCCCTTGGGGCTGAACCTCTTGGCTTGGTGGGTAGGGCAGTGAAACCACTGCATAACATCAAGCCAATCACCTACACAAAAAGAACAAAAAAGGAAAACAGAAAAAAGATGGAAAGAACTTAATTGTATTTATATTTAAAAATAAATAAAATGGAAGAACTTACTTCCCATTGTATAATGCACACAGGTCTTCCCCAATGGCTGGGACAAAACATACTGCTTAAGGTACCTAGATGACTTCCAAGAGATCCACTTCTTTGGAGACAAAACTTACAAGGTAATAGCAAATCCAAAAGCATACCACTGTGTGTGTGTGTGTGTGATGCTTAAGAATCTTTGGTAGCAATGTGTCTCTTATAATCTGAACCAACCATTAGCATCTGCAACAACTTGGGCGTAATGTATGAGTGTATTATGTAGAATTGTTGATGGAGATGTCGGGAAAGCTAATTGTGGATACGGTTTAGAGTTTTATGGTGCCTAGGGTTTAGGGGAGAGAGAGAGAGAGAGATAAGAGTAAAGAGGAACTTAAGGAATGGATTATAGCTTGTCAAAACTGCTGTCCCCTGATCTTATCTTCCCCTTGGATTATGTTCATGCTCTTCTTTTTTCTGGGGGCTTTGGATGGTGTGCAATGGTCTCCTTTTTAGATTGAAAGGGTGATGGGATTGTAAAAGAGAGGATCTTTGGTGGTTTTGTTAGGATGACTTGAAGAGACCATGGGGGAATTAGTGAGTAAATGACCATCTTGGGTGTGAAAGCTCCTAAACAGGGCATTAGGAAATCTGGAGCTTCCCTTCCACTCTCTCTCTCTCTC
>NW_006494916.1:7963950-7998551 GCF_000471905.2 Amborella trichopoda | reverse complement strand
ACTACGGTAGGGTAAGGTTAGGTAGTAAGTAAGTACGACACTACGGTTGGTGGTAAGAACGTACTAACCTAACGACGACGTAGTAAGTATACGTAGCGTCCTCCTCCTCTCTCTCTCTCTCTCTCTCTCTCTCTCTCTCTCTCTCTCACACACACACACACACACACACACAATGTACTTGGAACTAAATGTGTTTTACTCTAAGCAGGGAGGAAATGACTATGAGATTTTCGAATCGGAAAGGACGATTGGCCACACAGGTTTGCTCTTGTTCATACTAATATTGTACATTTTAATCTGATCTGGCGATCAAATTATTGAAACCGAAAGAAATGTTCGAGTTTGTGCTTTACATTTATGTTAATACAGCCTTGGAACTTGCAACGTTGGGTTATGCGTCCCTCTTCAAAAACCCATGTTTTTCTGCAATTGGTTTAAATTTTTGGATTCAAAGATTGTTTTTCTTTTTCTGCATCAGATTTTGATTGAGGTTTGGCAAGGATCAGATCAATTTCAATTTAATGGAATCAAGAATCCAAAATTTCATAAAATCACTTGAAAACATGTACTTTGGCTCTTGCAACCTAAAGCTAGAGAGAGGACAGGTTATAGCCCAGAACATAGGAAGTCCATAAAACCACTTGCAAACATGTACTTTGGCTCTTTTAATCTAAAGGTAGAGAGGAGAGGTTATAGCCCATAACATAGGAAGTCCATAATTAATTTACTTATTTTCTATCTGTTTATACTGCAGTGACATGCCCTGATGATACTCTGAAGCTGTGCACAGAACTATTCCTTCGCAATTTGGAGGAAGCCTCAATTTATAATCCATGATTTTATTCTTGACACATCATAGACTGAATTTTTTTCATTATTATATATGCTTCTTGATAGAGATGATTCAAAAGTGAACAATGTATTAAATTTACTTCCTCATGAATGCAAAAAGAACAGGTAAGCATAATTAGACATAGGAATTGGGTAGTGGCTCGAGTGGTTAGCGGTTGACATTAGGAACCTTACATTTCGAGTTCAATTCCTACTGCTGAACTATAAAAAAAAATTGCATAAAAGAAAACCAGACATCACGCAATAAGTTTATGGTATATACTACATGGATCTCTCAATCCTCAAAACGGATAACCAGACATCACCCAATAAGTTTGTGGTATATATTTACAGGGATCTCACCAATCCTTGATAATGGAGAGAGATGTAACACATCATACTCTAAACAAAAATACTAATAAAAATAAAAGAAATTAAACACATGAAAATTAAAAGAAATTGGTAATACACAAAATGGGATAAATGTGGGAGCTCCTATGAAATTATCCTTTCAGGCTGGGTTAAAAAATCTTTATTGATTATTATTGCGTTTATTCAACCGTGGTTGTGGTTAGGCTAATAGAAACTTTATCAATTGTATAGAACTTTGATGAAATTAAATTGAGGCTTTAACCATCACTACACCAAAAAAAATGAAAGCATTTGCAAACAAAGAAATTACAATCTAATTTTAGTGATACCTAACAAAATTACCATTATTTCATATCAAACTTCTCTTATCTTTCTCTGTTAGCCAAATAAAATTTATTCTTTTAATCAAACCAAACTGTAATAACTATCTAAATTGTCATATTTGTCACCTCTTAATTAGTGAAATAACTTCATATCACCACAAATCAAAACCTACATCAACCAAGTAAAAGTGTACCAAATCATCATCTCTACCCACATAAAACCCATTAAAACATTGATATCATCAAGCCCATTTAAAGAAATCCGTATCCCTATTTATCACCCATCTCTAAAAGTACCTGAATAAAAAATGAAAACTAAGATAGAAGAATCAAATCCAAAAGAGCTTTTGAATAAGATAAGAATAATGTTGACCTAAAAATTTAATGACTAAACCACTAAATCTAAATAATCATGATATACAAACCCAAAATGTTAATTAATATAATTTCAAATTACAAATATTTGATTTTTATTGTTAATAAATATACTTAATGAGAACTAAGATAGAAAAATCAAATCCAAAAGAGCTTTTGAATAAGATAAGAATGATGTTGACCTAAAAATTTAATGACTAAACCACTAAATCTAAATAATCATGTTATACAAACCTAAACTATTAATTAATATCATTTCAAATAACAAATATTTGATTTTTATTGTTAATAAATATACTTAATATTGATGAAGTTGATTCTAAAAGAAACTAACCTAATAAGTTATAACAGTTTCTAACAATCTGAAGAATTATTCGGAATTAAAAAATTTTAGCCTTCAATCAAATGAATAATTATGTGAAATTATAAGAGTTTCAAACAATGTATCTTCAATCCCCTTCAGTGTTCTTATCTAAAAATGAGGAAGTTTTTGTATCTCAGTTATGAAATTAAAATGCATATAGAACTCTGAGTTTGAAACATGCAACTTCAAAGTTCAAACAAAGGATCAATTAAATTAAATTATTTATCTTGAACCCTAATTTTGACACTGCAAGTTCAAATGAAGAACCAGTGAATACTCTCAAAGCATAAAATTCCACATGGACATTAGAATACATGCAGAGTTATGCAAACACTTAAAGCATGTCATGGAAAATATGAGTTTCCCGTCACACTCAAAGTCAAAGTAGGGGTGGCAACGGGTCCGGTCGAGGTCTGGGTCCCAAAAAAACTTATGGGACCTGGACTCAGACCTGATTGGACCTGACCTAAAAATAGAAAAATATATATATTTCAATATATAAAATATTATGTTAACTATATATATATTATTTAAATATTATAACTAAAAATATAATTTTATATTTATTTAAATATTATATATTAAATATTATTTAAATAATAATACTATTCAGATCCGAGTCCCGTCAATAGTAGGACCCGACTCCTAGGTCCAATTTTTGGCTCCATTTCCGGACCTAGGTGGGTCTGGGTCCGGGTCCATTGCCACACCTAACTCAAAAGCACGTCAAATATGAAATAAGCATGTAAACTGTGGAGGTCTAATCACACTCAAATCATTCCATGAAAAGTTATTCACACAATTTGGAGGAAAAATGAGATTCAGATGATACTTTGCAGTAACCATCAACTTTAACCGGTCGAAATTCCCGAAATTCTATTACCATTTTGCGATGGTTAGTATTGTATTTTTTTACAAATATTGTGGGCTTTTATTAAGAAACTGCTTCAAAAGCATGGTGTTCCAATGTAATCAACTCGTCAGAATCATGGTTAGTATTCTCTTTCAACTATATAAGTGTATCTCTATGTTTATATCTTTACATTTGCTATGTTACATTAATATCATATTTTTGTGTTTGGTAGCTACTGACAAGTATTATTTTATTATTAGAATTGGTGCATTGACAGATCTGGTCCAGAATAAAAATTAGATTTGATAAAATATATATATATATTTGACTAGTTTTGACTGGGCCGACCGGCTATTTTCAACCAATTCGACCATCTATTGCCTAGGGGAGTAAGGAAATAGTATGTCTAGATTACATCACCTACGCTTTCAAAACTATTGAGTTTTGTCTAACGAGTATGGATCCGGACCCGACCCGATGGGTCCAATTTTGGACCCATACCCAGACTAAGGTCAGGTCGGATCAGATCATCTGGTCCAGGTCCATTGCCACCCCTACTATTAAGTCCCTCCTCTCTACCGGTCCTCATGACTACCACTCCCATTTCTCACTCTAAAAATTCGCTGAAATCTAGCTTATCCCCATAGAAATATCACTTCCATCTTAATACTTATAAATTGATTTTTATAGCAATATCACTCGTGTTTCACTCATTTATTTCTCACTCTAGGTCACTTGTACCCACAGAAATATTACTTATTTTAACAACTAATACATTGATATGTAGAGCAGTAATATTCATCTTTCACTTTGATAACCAAGGGAATGCATAGAAAGACCATTAATATTCATCTTTCACTTTGATAACCAAGGGAATGCATAGACCATTTATCTACATTGATATGTAGAGCAGTAATATTCATCTTTCACTTTGATAACCAAGGGAACGCATAGAAAGACGATTTACCTTACACTTCAAGACCGTTTACCTGACAAAAATGTTGACATCATCGATTTCTTACTCTAAAAATTGATGGTCACTTGTCACAATCGGATAGGATGCTTTTTTAAAGGTTAATACTGTTTAAAGTACTTAAAAAACTGATGGTCACATGTCACATGACCTTTTTTTAAGGTTAATACTATTTAAAGTTTGTTAAAAGAGATATCATGTAGTATTGTTATCATCTATCCAAAACCCATACATGGTAATTTATGTATAAAAAGTAAAAAAGAAAAAAATCATGTAACCAATCAACAAATGGTTGAGCCATATCTCAAAACAGCTTTACATTAATGTGAAAAAAAAAAAAAAAATAGAACCATATCTCAACAAAAAAAAAATTTTTATATCCAATGTGAAAAGGAAAAAAAAAAAAAATAAGAATCATATCTAAAAAAAGTTTTATATTAATATTACTAACTTAGAAAAAAAAAATACAAACAACTAACTGAGCCAAAAAAATACAAAATACAAAATACAAACAACCAAGCTGAGAATGCTATACATTCATGTCTAATAGAATACAACAACCGTCAATGAGGACAAGTCTAGCGAAGAAGGTTGTTTTCGAATCGTGCTCAAACCAAAATTTAACTCCAATTAAATTGAAGTTACTTCAATTGGGTAAGACACTCTTGCCTTTCTGTCTTTAACCAATCTACTTTTTTAATACATACACAATATGAAATATATTTAGACAATTTCGACAAAGAACATATAATAAAAAAGAAAAGTACCTATCAACATATAATAAAAAAAAGAAAAGTATCTACCAATCACTCACCCATTATAACCTATTTCTCAAAAACTATAACGGATCATCATCTATCTCAATAATCAACAAAATAAAACTCTCTTTACGTAAAGAATACCCAATAAAACCGTATTTTATTTTCTATTTGAAAAATGAACCAAAAAGAAATTATAAACCAGGACATATTTTATTTTCTATTTGAAAACTCAACCAAAAAAGATTTTATAAGCCACATCAATATTGAATTATTGGACAAATAAAATGATAAAATTCAAAATAGTTTAGATAAACTGAACACGGGAAATAAAAATTATAAAGAGTGAATTGGTGATGTATGTATTGATAAAGTAAAGAATTTGCCCCTCAAACTAATGGAACTTAATTGCCCTACCCATTCAACACTATGATTTTGCTTAAGGAATTTGTTTTGATTGATGAAAATAAGATACTAATTAAAAGCCATCTATAAAATAAAAATATTTTTATTTTTGGCTAAGAGAAAACTAAACTAGAAAACATATAATGATAGAATTTATGCTATAAAAAACAATTCAAATAGCTAGTTAGAACCTTCAATCCCCTCCAATGTTCTAAGCTCTAATGAGTACCTCTTTGGAATAACCCTTCCAATAATGCAAGTTAAAATGCATCTTGAACTCTAAATTTGAAATGTGCAGGTTCAAATAAAGAGTAAGTATAAGCAAACCATTTATGTATATGAAAACACTCGTTGTCAAATCATATACACACTCAATCCATGTCAAGTACCAGTATCATATATACACTCAATCCAGTGGGAGAGCCAATCACACTGAAAGAATGTCAAAGCGTACACATTTTGTGGTAGGCCTAATCACACTCACAAAATTCCATGCAAAATGAGAATCTCACACTTGGGAGATACTCTCAAAATCAGATAGAACTGTGAACTTTATCTCGTTATATGATCATTTCACTCATAGTGTTTTGCCTCAACAATTGTAATTGTGTCCCTAGGTTACATACACATGGATGCGCATGTTAGCATTTGATATGACTGCGATTGCCAAAATAAAAATCTCAAAACTAGTCTTTCAGACATGACACATTTGAAAAACCTTATGCGAGTACTTTAATTGTGACATTTCATGAATAAAGTTTAAGAAGTGTTTATGTTTCTAAACTGCAGGATGCATCATGTCCTTCGTGTCTCGAACAACCGCAAAACACCATGCACATAAGTATCCTTCATGCATACATGTGTTCTTTTCTTTTTGAGAGCCTGAGTTATGTTAATACAAGATATATCTAAAAGGTATGGGGTAGGGAGACTTGTTGCTCATTAATGAATAGAGATTTAAAACAATCAGAACTTGTTGCAGCCATTGACACCACAATCAATCACACCTCTACACAAAACAAGCCATGACATTGGCGTTGAAAATTTAAAAAGCAGTCATTAAATCAAATATGTATATAAAAAATCATCAGTCTCACTTGGACACATGAGTAGGATCGAATTGATATCCTACTCGGGTGATTCTAAGCCGAAAGCTGAAAAACCATGGGATTGCCTGAGTCTCTTATTCTTTTGTAATATTTTTATCTTTCTTATAAAAATTCCCGGGTCAGACTCAGACGAGTCAAACTCACCCGAATAAGACCAAAGAGACTTAGGCTCGGGACCCTGGCCAGTCAAAGCCTAAGTCCTAACCATTCTTTGTGAAACGTTTGCCTACCTTAACCCCACATTATCAATTGGAGAACAAATTAGCTTTGATGCAAGTGATTAATGTGTTGACAGTATGTATAGTTTTGGTTCAGCTTTTGTAGAAACTAGAGAGAATTATTTTACTATTTGCCTTCTTTTCCCATAAATATTCTACTAATACAATGTTACAAAAGGAATTTGGTAAGAGATCCTTCATTGTGGAGTTACTTAGAGAGAGAGATTTGAACCTCAGACGTATTGTGTTGTAGAAACTAGAGAGAATTATTTTACTATTTGCCTTCTTTTCCCATAAATATTCTACTAATACAATGTTACAAAGGAATTTGGTAAGAGATCCTTCATTGTGGAGTTACTTAGAGAGAGAGATTTGAACTTCAGACGTAGTGTGTTGTAGTGGTCAGCACCATAACCGATCAAACCAATACCCAAGTTCATGAATGACATTGGTGTCGAAAATTTCTTAGAGCTAGTTTTGGAAAAATCACCCTTCAGATACTTGTGTCAAACCAGATCGAGAGCCAGGCGATTGCAAGTTGTAAAACCCGATAATCACCCGAGCCTCTTGTATTTTCACAATTTGTAAAACCTCATAATCACCCGAGTTTCTTGTATTTTCATAATTTTCCAATTTTTATAAAATTTCCCTAGCTGGACTCAGAGCCACCCGAGCTATACTAAAGGTAGAAAAGTACAAGACCTTAGGGAGCTGGAGCCCCAGTCTGGCTTTTCAAACACTGGTTCAAACCAAGCTAAACCGACACCAAGAGAAAAAAATGAAAAAAATAAACTAACTCATGTTTTATTTGTTTAATTCATGAGCAACACTAGAATTGAATGTACAAATAACAGTACTAGAAAACCTCTCGAGAAATCATGGAGTCCATTGTAGCCCCAATTTAGTGATACTAGTAGCATATTTTATGACAATAACTCCATTGCAAAGTATTGTTTTCTATTGGATTAGTTATAAAAGTAAAATATTGGAAAAAAACCATTTTTAAATGAAAAAACCAAACAAAATTAAGGTGCATAAGATTTTAAAAATTTTGCATTTTGGCCATAGATTATGGGGTTGGGCCCTCTCAAAAGACATCATGGTTAGGGTGGGTTTTTTTTATCAGAAAATTTCCATATCATTTTCATTTTTTTTTTGGGTAATTCAGTGAGAAAGAAAGGTCCCTACCCATTTTTTTTCAAATAAATTAGGAGTTAGCTTTTTGACAGGCGTACTAAAAAAATGTACAATTTGGGAGAGGATATATCAGAGTTTCAAGAGGTGAAAGATTACTTTTTCAATGGAATTTCTTAACAAGTGAGTAAATAAATATTTGAATTTTCACATGTTAAGAACCCCCTAACCATTGCTTCAGGGGGTGAACATATAATCTTTTTTTCTTTAATTGTTTGAAGAACAATGGCTTCTTGGTGTACCCTTAATAGAGACCATTTGAATTACATTTAAAAGTATTTTATTCAAAATCTCCTCTGACATAAAATGTCTCAACTCTCACACCCACTAGTATTTCAAAAGCATAAGTAATTGAAATTAAAAAAAAAACAAAAAAGTTGTTGGAATTTGGAAAAAAAACTTGTACCACTGTACCAATTCACAACAGTAGCACAAGGGCCCATCATTATTTAGGACCTATGAATTCTTTAAACACAAGAATCAAAGCTATTCGTTTGAAGCAAAATAACTACTTAAAAGTCACTCATTAAGCGAATGATATATTACAAACCTGCATGATGCACCCTGAGCTAAGCTATACCAATACATTGATGAATATTGCGGCTGCCATTTAAGTTTAACTGATCTGAGCACCTCTCTCTCCCTCTAGGAGAGCTCTGTCCTTATCCTGTCGAAAAACAACCTTGGTTCCTTAGCCTTTCTCTCATTCTCAGGTGACACCTCATTTTCCGTCTCCGTGTCGATTTTCAATTACATCGATCAAATCTATATCTCGGGAAGCGGGTGGATGAAGAGTGACAGCATCATGCTTAACCAATGGTGACGATGGCGATGGCGATGGCGATGCCGATGCCGATGCCGATGCCGATGCCGATGAGGTTGATAAATCAATGGTTTCAACGGATATAGGTGTACATGTCACTCGGCCGACTTCGGTGTTATAGATAATTTTCCCAATTGGGTATTGACGCCACTGATTATTTTTCAGCTCTCTGAATTCGTGGGCTTCGACAATTTTTGCATTTTCCTGGGTTTTTTGTTTGGTTTCAGCTCTCCTTGACATGAATTAGTGAGAGAGGTCAACAGTGTAATTTGGCAACTTCCAAAACACCACTGTCTAATGTCACTAATTCCAGTCAATAAACCAGGGTATCTTGTACATAAACTGAATTGATCATTTCTTCCAAATTCAGTTAAGTGTTATTACCTGTTTATTGTTTGATTGCTTGGCTATTTCTGTACTTTTTCACATCTTAAGAGTTTTCCATGAATATTTTATTCGGTTTTCCCATGATTTATTCATCGAGCTAAATTTTTTCTTATGCACTTTTTTAAAAATTTCTGTTTTTTTTAAATTTCTGTTTTTTTTTAAATTTCTGCCATGGATAAGTTGATCAGTCAATTATTTTGTTCCACTATTTTTGTTGCGAAATTCTTCACATCTTAAGATTTTTCCATGAATATTTTATTCAGTTTTCCCATGATTTTCCATGAATATTTTATTCAGTTTTCCCATGATTTATTCATCGTGCTCATATTTTCTTATGCACTTTTTTAAAATTTCTGCCATGAATTTCTGCCATGGATAAGTTAATCAGTCAATTATTTTGTTCTATTATTGTTGCGAATTATTGCTATGATTATGTTGATCAGTCAATTATTTTGTTCCATTATTTTTGTTGCGAATTATTGCTATTATTATGTTGATCAGTCTATTATTTTGTTCCATTATTTTTGTTGCGAATTATTGCTATTATTATGTAGCGATATGAAGTTTTGACCTAAAAGTATTAGCAAGATCCATAAAGTTTCCATTATTTTTGTTGCGAATTATTGCTATTATTATGTTGATCAGTCAATTATTTTGTTCCATTATTTTTGTTACGAATTATTGCTATTATTATGTAGCGATATGAAGTTTTGACCTAAAAGTATTAGCAAGATCCATAAAGTTTTGACCTTAAAGGGTTAGCAAGATCCATAATTGATTTGAATTTGAATGAATTCTTTCATGCAAGGATCTATATTTTTTTTTTGATTTGAATTTGAATGAATTCTTTCATGCAAGGATCTATATTTTTTTTTTTTTTGAAAAAGACTTTGTTTTTGAGAAAAACAGTGGGGAGAGGGCCCTATCCTGGGTAGGAATTGATCCTAGGATATAGGATTACAAATCATCAAGTTACAAATCATCAAGTGCTAACCAATTAGGCTTAGGCACTTTTCATAAAGATCCATAGTTGATTATATGGAATTGTACCAAGTTATATTATTCTCCCTATACATGTTCATATTTTTTGCCTCGAGTTGTAACATAATATTGTCATGCCTCAAGTTTCCAGAACTCGATTTATTTGAATTATCGGGGGTCAAATTCAATCAAACCAGAATCTTTGAAAAATAACTTTATTTTCACCAGCCTAATAAGTGAGAAGCCAGATAAGGCATGGTTTTAAATTTTAATGCGTCAAATAAGACATGGTCAACTTACATCTGCACGTGAAAATGCTGAGTATTATGAATTCTAGTAGATCTAACGTCTTACTTCATTTGTTCTTAGAAAATTAAGTGAGAAGCCAGATAAGACATGGTTTTAAGTGGACAAAATAGAAAATTAAGTGGACAAAATAGAAAATTAAGTGGACAAAATAAGTGGACAAAATAGAAAATTTGTTCTTAGAAAATTAAGTGGACAAAATAGAAAATACAAAAAATTTGTTCAAGTTGGTAATAGAAGATGATCAAGAAGCGGGTCATCTCTATGGGGATTTTATTCTCTCTTCACAAACTCTCTCTCCTCTCATTTATTCTATTTCACTCTCTCTCTCTCAACGTAGTCTCTCTCCTTTGATGATCACTCTCTTATGTTGTTAGCTCTCTCAACTATTATTCATTATATATGCATGTAAAATATATTTATAAAAAATTTATTCTCTCTAATCTCTCTTTTTCTCTCTCAATGTGGTCTTCTGGACTGTTCTTTATGGCCTCAATGTGGTAAAAAATAGTGTGCCTTATTTTGACTTACAACCTTATGCATCCCATGCCCTTGGATAAGGCAGAGACCTTAAACAATCAAAGTAAGACGTGCCTTCAAATGGTGACGAAATAAGTTGGTTCAGTATCAATAGCCTTTATGATGACCTGAAAATTTATTTTTATCTCTAATTTTAAACTTTAGATATTGAAAAATAGTATAGATAGAGGAGATCTATTAATGCTTAAAAACTTGAAAATTGACTATCTAGATAATATATTGCAAGTGCACTATTTATAAGATTTGAAATCTATTTTTCTCATGTCCATAAATCTTGATCTCAAGATGATCGAATTGAAGGTTTTTCAGCATGGGAAAAATAACTTTTTGTGAATTTTTTATGTTTGCCTTAATTTAATTGTTTAGACTTTAATAACTTTTTGTGAATTTTTTATGTTTGCCTTAATTTAATTGTTTAGACTTTAGAGCATCACCCTTATATCAACAGGGAAAATATTTAATTAACATGGAAAAGTTTATATAGAGCCGAGGTTCTAAACAATCAAATTAGAGCGTACTAAAAACTTTCACTAGAAGAGGTTGTTTTGATGCTCAAATATCTTCAAATTGATCATCTCGATGTCAAGATGTATGGACATGAGAAAAAAATAGATTTTAAGTTTTGGAAATAGTGTATTTTATAATGCATTTTTAGATAGTTAATTTTCAAAATTTTCAAGTTTTTATAGATGCTACTTTTGAAGCTTTAAACTTTAAAAATAAAAATGATAATATCTTTTACGTCTATCACAAAGATTTTCAATTATCGAAACCATATTTCTCTGCACTATTTGAAAGTAGGCTCTAATTTGATTGTTTAGAATCTAGGCTCTATACAAACCACACCCTTAATAAGCACTCGAAAACTAAAAAAAATACAAAACCAGCCAAGCCACAAACCATTTTACCAAGGAAGTCAAGCCGGCCGGATCTGTACGGCAAGCACAATACTTTAAGACGCTTCATATTCCTTCCCAACCTTTAATTATTATTATTTCATTTTGATATTCAATACAAGTACATTAATAGATAAGATAATTATCATTCCTATAAATTACTAAATCATTAAAGAAAAGTATATATTTTAAAAAAAAACAGGAAATCTTTGTGATGACTTGAAAATTAAGTTTCATTTTTAATTACCTAATTTAAAGCTTAAAAAGATAGTATATATTGAGCATATCCATGAACATTTGAAAAATCTTGAAAATTGATGGTACAAAAATGTATTACAAGATGTATTATTTCCAAGATTTGAAATCTATTTTTTCTCATGTCCATACATATTGAGGTCGAGATGATCGATTTGAGGATTTTTTAGCATTAAAACAACATCTTACACCTTAATTTGATTGTTTAGTGCTTCGCCCTTGTACAAACTTTTCCCATATATTATATAGATAATTGCATTCCTCATTCCATGGTTAATGATATTATATCTCACTTTTTGCCAAAAGTTTGTTTGCTCCCTCGGGAGCAAGCTGTCCAGTCACGCCCTTAGGTAAACCCAATGTGAGAGTACCCTTAGGGACATCAAATTTTTGAGAATCTAACCTGCCTTAACCTTGTAAATAAAAAAAAAATCATTCACATGTACTCTATATTTGCCTTGAAAAGAAGTATTATGAAATTAAATAGAAAATAGCATTATGAAATTAAAATGTTAGTTTTAAACTGAACAATTAGATCTAAGTATTTTTAAAAGGGTGCGGTTTGTATAGAGCCTAGGCTCTAAAGAATCAAATTAGAGCCTACCTTCAAATAGTGTCGAGATATGTGGTTTCACTATTGGAAATCTTTGTGATAGCCTTAAAATATATTGTCATATTTATTTATAAATTTCAAAGCTTCAAGGTAGTGTAGATCGATATATCTATGAAAATTTGAAAATCTTGAAAATTGACGGTCTAAAAATGCGTTATAAAATACACTATTTTCAAAATTTGAAATCCATTATTTTCTCATGTCCATGCATCTCGATGTCAAGATGATCAATTTGAAGATATTTGGGCATCAAAACAACATCTTTTAGTGAACTTTTTGAGGTAGGTTCAAATTTGATTGTTTAGATCCTTGGCTCTATATAAACTTTTTCCCTTTTTAAAAATGCCCATCCCATGAATCGAAAGCAAACCTATTATCTCATATGGAAAAAATTGTCTTGCGTAGCTCTTTTGTTTGAGGAAGCAAGTTAAGAATGTGATCCGCAAGAATACTGGGCTCTACTTTTAAATTTGTCCTGCTCCATTGTCCAAAGTAAGCTCACAACTATCTTTTACGGCTTTCCCCCAAAAACTTGCCATAAAAAGGATCAAGGCACTTGCATGTCAAGACAGGGGTTTATGTGCATAAAACCTTGTGTTGCACTCTATTACGAGAGAGAGAGATTTATATTGCACTCTATTACTAATGTAGAGAGAGAGAAAATAGAAAGTAATGCATTGCTAATGTAGAGAGAGAAAAGATAGAGAGTAATGCATGTATACACACGAGGTATGTTGCACTCCATTAAGAGAGAGAGAGCCTTGTGTTTCACTCTATTCCTAATGTAGAGAAAGAGAAGAAACAAAGCAAGTGCATGTTTAAACACATGAGGTATGTTGCATTCTAGTGAGAAGGGGAGAGAGAGAGACTTGTGTTGCAACCTATTGTTAATGTAGAGAGAGAAAATACAAAGGGCGGAGAGAGAGACTTGTGTTGCACTCTATTGTTAATGTAGGGAGAGAAAATACAAAGCAAGTGCATGTGTACAAACGTGAGGTAAGAGTAAAACACTTTTGAACTACTCTGATGATTAAAAAAAGCCGTAATGTGGTCTTGGTCCTGCCTATGCAAGGTCTCGGGAGGGGTGAGCTGGAGACAATCCTAACTTTGCTTTTTATGCAGACTCAAACTTGTGCTCTTTACTATTTTCAAAAAATAAAGTGGGATATGAGTTCCTAAATGCTTAGATCGAGTCATCTAAATTGAACCAAAAATTAAATATTTCGACATTACTTTTAAGTAAAAAGGGCTTCATAAAATTGCAGTGTTTATTGTGAAGTTTTGGGGGGGTCTATTGCGTTTGTAGCCATTAACTAGAGTAGAATTTTATTGGGTAAGAGATTTCAATTAGAGTATAACCATATTGTTAGGCAGAATATAGATTCAAAATGGGTGGTTGTAAGAGTATCATTGATTAAACACAAAGTTTCACAAAAATAACTATCGGACTTCGTTACTCATCCCAAGTCATCCAATTTGACATCTAATGAGTGGGAATAGTTGTGAGCTCCTTATACAAAAAGTAAATGGTCTCTTTGTAGACAATCTCATTGTGTTTATTGCCATTAGAGTAGAATCTTATTGGGTGAGAGATTTTAATTAGACTAGAACTATATTGTCATCGAGAATAGGGCAAGCTCTTTATGCTTCCCCACCAGTATAAAACTTCTATACTTCCCCCTATCCAACAGTCCATTTAGAATGGACAGCTTGGATAGTCGCAATCATAATATCACCCTCTATACTTTTTTATTTTTAATATTTTTTATACAATAAATTTTGACACCAAAATTTGGGTGTCCTATCCGCTATAGAACTCACCTATAAAAACATGAAAAAAAAAATTTACTCTCAATAAAATAAAATGTTTAAAATGCCCCTGAAATTTTCAAACGTATTTGATCGTTGTATTTTATCAAAAATATTTTTTTAATAATTTATTTAGGTGGACCCTAATATTTCATTTAGGTATACCCCATTGAGATGATGGGGCATACAAATGTTCATGTTCATATAGTTAGCAAAAAAAATTTAAAATAAAATGCTCTTGATCTAGATTAAATGGTTAGTGGCTCACTAGATCTAAATTAGACGGTTGGATAAAGGGAAGTATGTATCATTTATGTTGTAGGGGAAAAAATCTTTTCCGAAAAAGGTTTCTATGCTTCCCCTACAGCATAGAAGTTCTATCCTCCCCCAACCATCCAGCCGTCCAATTTTGATCAAGAGAGCTACTCACCGTTTGATCTTAGATCCGACGTTTCAAAATATTTTATTTTTGGTTTTTTTTTTAGTCTCAAAATATTCCCATAGGGAGGGACGCACCTATAAAAAATATCAAAAATAATTTTTTGATAAAATATAATGACCAAAATACCGCTTGAATCTTTCAGAGGTATTTTGGTCATTTTATTTTATTGAAAATAGTTTTTTATATTTTTCGCTAGTGCGAGTTTAATAGAGTACATTTGAATTTATTTTAGGAGATTGCTGAGGAAATAGATTGGATTTAGATATATGATTTGGGATGTCAAAGATATACAGATTAGGGTTTTAGGATTGCTGAGAAAATAAATTGGATTTAGATATATGATTTGGGGTGTTAAAGATGAGACACAATAAGTATTGAGGTTTAGAAAAAGATATGTTAGACATGGATAAGATAACCACATGACATAAAGGGATAGAAATGAGAAAAAATAAGGTATTAAATATGGGATAAGAGAGTTGAGATGAGAGAGGATGAAAATTAAAAGGGAGCATACTCCCAAAATTTTAAGGTTTACTATAATTTTCAAATAGTCTTATTTATTGTGTTTCAATTTATATCAAAATAAATACACTTTTGGCTTATTCACTTTATAATTGAGTAAAATTTAATCTTCCTATTTTTATAATCATGCCCTTAGATAAGAGTGATATTTAAAGTATATGAGAGGATTTGAATACTTGGTCTAAATTCAAGATTCCATCACCTTCTTCTACAAAAGGTAAAGAGTTAAATCCTATCATTAAGAACAACCCTTTCCAAGATTTTAGTGGTGTTACACATGTCATCTATTAATATAAATGAACCTCTTTGTTATTGTAAAAAAAAAAAAAAAGAGAAAAAAACAAAAACCATAAGTGGAACTTTTTGTCAAAACAAAACCACACACACAACTTATAAATTTAATCAAATCCTATCATTAAGAACAGCCCTTTTCAAGATTTAGAGGTGTTTCACATGTCATCCATTAACATAAATGAACCTCTTTGTTATTGTAAAACAATAACATTAATGAACCTCTTTGTCAAAAAAACACACACACATACACACATACAAATGAACCATTAATATAAAATAATAGAAAAGGTATGAGCTATTTCTCATTTAATATTTTCGCCATGTCCATAAAAAAAATAATCGGCTCGGGTTATGGTGGTAGCACCCCCACACCCAAGCAGCCATGTCATTCCCACGTATGCTACCCTACTAACACATTCAAAAGGTTAATTATTAAACTATTTGAAAAACATGGGTAGGGCCTGTCTTCGCCACTTAATTATCCATAAAAAAAACAATCTAATAATATTTCCCAAGTAGCCACGTCATTCCCGCATACGCTACCCTACTAACACCTTCAAAAGGTTTGAAAAACATAAGTAGGGCCTGTCTTCACCACTTAATTATCCATAAAAAAAAACAATCTAATAATATTTTTAAACTAGGCCTCCAAGAAATAAAAATCTACACTTAATTATCCATAAAAAAAAAAAACAATCTAATAATATTTTTAAACTAAGCCTCTAAAAAATAAAAATCTATAAACAACTAGGTGGTATGACATAACCAGTTGTTTTCCCATTAGCATGTGTGCAAGAGGCCTGAGCCTCGCCTTGTTTGTAAGTAAGATATACATCTTGCAATTCAATGTTCTTGCATGCACTGCAAGCAAAGTTGATGGCCACCTCAGTTGCAGAAGTTCCCATAACGTTTTTGTACGTCACATCACTTATCTTTATGCTGGATTTCTGCACAATGGTAACAAATTTCGTTTAGTGTTTGGGTTTAAGATTTAGGGTTTTATTTAGTAAACTAGATTTTAGAGTTTTTCTTTTAAAATAAAAATAAAAATAAAATACTATAAAATACTATTATGACCTAAAAGTACAGCAATAAGCACATTTACGTTGAGCTAAGCACATTTAGGTTGAGCGAAGCACATTTAGGTTGAGCTATTGTCTCAAACTCAGATTTATAGTAGCGATTAGGATTTCCATTTAGGGTGTTTTGTCGGGTTTAGGCAGTGTTCAAAAATTGAACCGGCCTCGGAAAGGCTGGTTTCAAGTAAGTGGTGAACCAGCCGGTGGGCAAAAAATATTAAAAATAAAGAAATGCAAAAAAATCTAAAAAAGATATAAAAAATATATATAAAGCATGATTAAACAAAACACAATCCAAATGAAGTTGAAAATTATTGAAAAAAAAAATTTAAAAAAAATCGATTTGTGTCTAGGGTATTTTTGAAATTTTTAAAAAAGAGGGAAAATGTAAAAATAAGTACTTATGGTCAAAACGTTTTCCGGTCTTTGCCAAAATGATAAATAAATAAATAAAACATTCAATAACACATTACAATCAAATCTCTTATTTTTTTTGAGATTTTATATAATTTTTTAAAAATATCATATCAGATCACCAAAACCGGCCAAAACTAGATCCGGTTGAGTTTGCAAACACTGGGCTTATGGGCTCAAAGGTTTTTTTTTAAATTGAGAATTGGGATTTGGGGTTTTTTTTGGTGAGATAAAAATAGGTTTTCTAAAAAGGTTGTACCAATTCGAATCAATTTGTCAGGTCAGTCAACCTAACCCTAATCCAAGTCTAGAACCTGCATACATACTCTAGAACCTGTATACATACACAAACACGCATGCACACACACATCTAATCCAACTCTAGGTCAATCCTAGACCTTGAGTTCGGTCCTATTGCAAACTATACTTTTAAAATATATATCATACCTGATGGGGACAATGTCATACCTGATGTGGACAATGTTCGTGTGGACAGTATTTCTGGTCGATGATGATGGGGTTCTCCACATTATTCATGACCACCCCATCATATACTATATTTTTCACAAAGCCATTACTCTTTCGCGCAAACGTCTTTATCCTCAACCCATTTGTTGTCCCATCAAACACTACATTTTTCACTGTCACATCCTGTACACCAGCCTCATCCAAGTGATGTCCAAGGCTCCCAATGCTGCAATTTTCCAAATATTTACATTTTAAGATGAACAAAAACATATATTTGTGTTTTATAGTGCAAAAACACATTAAAATACATGTATATATGCATAATATTTTGAAAACAATACATGGACATAATAACAACATTTATGTATACATCATGCAAAAACCCAAAAATTTGCTCAAAAAGATGCAAATATGTATGCATACTTATTTATGAGAGAGTACTCAATATGAGTGTTTGCCTTTGGTACAAAAAGGCTATAGCCACCCTAGCAGTGAATTGAATTTTGGGAACTGTAAGTATTTCATTTATATCATTAATTGCACTTAAGTCAAAAGGAAAAACTTCTACGACTCACCCCAGCCACTCAATTGTATATCTGACAGCTAAGGATGATTGTAACATTTTTGCACAAAAAAAAAACACCTTAATGTATTATAATATCTTTATTTACATATTATAAAAACTTTATTTATTTATTTACTTATTATGAAATGCACTGAAGCTTTGGCACATGATATACGTTGAACTATGTTCAAAGCAATGAAAATCTAGCTCTTGTTAGATTTGGTAGCCTTTCGTTTCTATGTTATTATTCGTCAAAAGGAGAGGATTAGATTTCATAAATATTCAAGATAAGTGTGTGTGATGGCTGATTAGAAACCACATGTTCTAATGAACATCATAAAACGGTATATACTAGGAGCTTGGAAGTTAATAAAACTTTAGATGTCTAGTACACAAGCTCATGACCATATATGAAGCCCTCAAGCACATTCAATGTTTAAAAGCTCGGGTTTGGGCTTGATCTCTCTATGGGTCAAGACTGGTCTACCACTCAAAAACAATGTTTAAAAACTCGGGTTTAGGCTTGATCTCTCTATGGGTCCAAACTCTATGGGTCCAAACCGTAGCACGACTGGTCTGACACTCAAGCTAGGCAATTTCAATATGAAAAGTCTAAAAACTATGAAAATATTAGGAAAATTGGGCGATTCTCGTTTCTTAGGCCTAGAATCGCCTCACTCCCAATCCGATTATACTAGTGATCAGTCAAACCTGCGATTTTTTATGTAATGAGCCTAACCACTCAACAAAGAACCCAAACCCTATTATAAGATTTTTTGTGTAATGAGCCTAACCAATCAACAAAAAGCCAAACCCTAATCAAAACTCAAACTATGATAGATTCTTACCTAATGCCATGTCCAGGCCCACAAGTCACTCGCTCAACATGCAGATTATGTGTTCCAGGTCCAATTGAAATACAATCATCTCCAGTTTGTATGCTTGGATCTGTTATGAGAACATCACTTGATCCTTCAACATGAATACCATCGGTATTAGGGCTGTCACCAGGGGCTCTAATCTTTATGCCATGAACTTTGATCCCCTTAGAGTCATTGAAAACGATGTGAAACTTTTTGCTGTTCATTGATGTGAGGTTGTTTATTGTTACATTCTTGCATTTGTTGAAGAGTAGAGACTGCATTGAAAACAAGAACAGACTTTGTAAGTGTGACTTTTCAAAGTAGCAAGCACAAGGGAAAAAATAGCCAACTTTGAGTTTTAGGTGATGTACTTAGCCAACTTTGAGTTTTAGGTGATGTACTTAGCCAACTTTGAGTTTTAGGTGATGTACTTAGAAGTTTGCCGTTTCGGTTTATCATTTTGTGGATCAATTATGAGAAATGTGGCAGTTGACTCTAGAATTACCCTAATCCACCCAGATTAGGACCCTAAGTACTCCAGAGGGAAATCAGGTGAGTCCCCTCAATAATTTTCGACTCCTCTCAAAAATTTTCAAGAAAATTAGCTCAAAAAAATCAGCCCATCAATCCCAAAGGATAATTGGAGGAGAAATGATGTGACATAAGTGATCTAATATTAATAAAAAAAAATTTTCATAAAAACATATATTTTGAAATTACTGAACAAAGTTTGAATTTGGAATCCATCAAATTCATTTTGTTCCAAGAAGCATGCTCCAAATTCTATCCCTAAATCCTAATATACATAGAAAATGGAATGAGACCCAGTTGAATCTCAAGAGAATTTCCCCTGTTGTCAGTGAAAAAAACCCTTGAACACAAATAAAATAATGACAAGGAAATTATTTAAGATTGAATTTTGATGTATTAAGTATGCGGACAAATTTCAAATCTATAATTTTAAATAAATGTATAGTTCATATCACTATTCCTCTCCCTCTGTTATTTACCTATCCATGTATGTATACACAATGGATGTGATTAACATAAGGTCTAATGTTTTTTTCTTTTTTTCTTTTTGGGTAATTCGGTGGGGATGACAGATTGATTAGGGAGTTAGCTTTCTATTTTTTCAAATTGGTTAGGGCGTTAGCTTTTATGAGGTATGCGGGTGCTACCTCCACCCATTTTTTAGATTGATTAGGGAGTTAGCTTTTTTGAGGTATGCGGCTCCTACCACCACGACCCAGCACCTTTCCTCGTACATAAGGTCTAGTTTAGAAAGTAAATTTGCACATCATTTACCTCAAAAAAGAAAAAGGTAGCTTTGGCATCGAAAATCCCTATTATAACCTTTGGGATCTATTTCCAATCTTAATTTTAAACTCTAAAAACATCATAGATTTCATGGATTTATACATACTTTGAAAAAAGATGGTTCATATAACAAGATATATCATCTTTTAGGTTTTAAATCGTCAAGTTTTAAAGTACATAATTCTCGAAGTTGAGATCATCAATTCAAATATTTTCTTGCTCCTATAATTACTTTTTATCATGAAGCCTCAGCCCCTTTCCTCGTACGTAAGGTCTAGTTTAGAAAGTAAATCTACCCATCATTTACTTCAAAAAAAAAAAGTAGTTTTGGCATCGAAAATCCCTATGATGACCTTTGAATCTATTGTCAACCCTAATTTTAAACTCTAAAAACATAATAGATTTCATGGATTTATACATACTTTGAAAAAAGATGGTCCACATAATGTATTAGAAGATATATCATTTTTTAGGTTTTAAATCCTCAATTTTTAAAGTAAAGAATTCTCGAAGTCGAGATCATCAATTTGAATATTTTCTTGCTCCTATAATTTTATTTTTTATCATGAAGCCTCAACCTTGTATATAAGGCTATACAAATCAAATCAAAAGTTGATTTTTCAAAAATTCAATATCACTACACAAATTGACCAAACTGCACTTATATTCTGATTAATTTTTTTTAAATACCTGACCTCAATAAACACATAGCCTGGTTTCTATGCTGCTAAGTTCGCATATGTAGAAATGCGGGCCTATTAATAAATCCATTTTTGAGATGGATTTTTGGAATTAATTTTGAGGACATGTAGTCTAACATAGAGATCATGAATATGAAAAAAGAAGTAAATTTTAAAATTTAGAAATAGTAATTCTAGTAAGAAAACATTTGGACAGTTAGTTTCTGTTGTTTTTAGATGGAATACCTACTTGATGGATGCTTTATTTAGATGGAACACCTACTTGCATCCCATCTTTAACTTTTTGGACCGCATATGAAGTCATTCGATCGATCCAACCCACATGAAACAAGTTTCCATAAAAAAATACTAAAACTACCCATAGCAAAACAATCGATCCAACCCGCATTAAACAATTTTCCATAAAAAATACTAAAACTACCCATACCAAAACAGCTCGAATAAAAAATAATCAAAATACCCCTACCACGCCAAAATACTAATATTACCCATAGCAAAACAGCCTGAGTAAAAAATGACCAAAATACCCCTACCACGCCAAAATACTAATACTACCTGTAGCAAAGCAGCCCGAGTAAAAAATAACCAAAATGCCCATACCATGCCAAAATACTAATACTACCAAAATACCCCCAGCACGCCAAAATACTAATCCTACCCCTAGCAAAACAGCCGAGTAGATGGCAAAATACTTATACTACCCATAGCAAAACAGCCCGAGTAAATGCCAAAATACTAATATACTACCCATAGCAAAACAGCCCGAGTAAAAAATGACCAAAATACCCAACCATGCAAAAATACTAATACTACCCATAGCAAAACAGGTCGAGTTACTACGCCAAAATACTAATACTACCCATAGCTAAACAGCTCGAGTAAAAAATAACCAAAATACCCCTATCACGCCTTACCATTGACCCTGCCCGAATAAAAATTTACCAAAATACCTTTACCATGCCTTACAAATAACCAAAAATACCCTTACCAAAGAGAGCAGGCAAGCTAAGCTAGATAATAGAATAGATGAAAGGAGAGAGAGCAAGCAATCTAAGCTAGATGATAGAGATGAAAGGAGAGAGAGCAAGCAATCTAAGCTAGATGATAGATAAAAGACGATACTTACTTTTGCACCTATAGGGCAATCTCCATCATCTTCCTTGCAGACCCAATAGAGAGCTCCCTTCCCATCCAATACCCCACCATTGATCTCTAACCCTTCAACCTTCTCAAACCTAATCCATGCCCCATCTTTTACTTTGTTAATATCAGGAGAAGCAATCAACTCTCCTTTCAAATTTATAGTTATTTTCGAACTTTTGCATGGTCCACCAAAAGTGGTCGGATAGAGTAGATATTTTCCGGCCGGTACTTGAAAGGTAGTTGAGTCCTCGGAGTTGCAAGCAGAATTCCATGCTTTTACAAATGCATGGCTGTCATCAGATTTTCCGTCGGCTTTCGTTCCGAAGTCCGTTACATCGATGATGATATCGGCACTGCCTAGTGTAAAAAGGAGGGAGAGAATGATCAGCAACTTCATCGCCATTAGAAAATAGTGGAACTATAGAAAATAGTGGAACGCTATAGAAAATGGTGGAACGATAGAAAATAGTAGAACGAGCTTTAATGCGATAGAAAACAGTGGAACGATAGAAATAGAAAACAGTGGATCGCTGTTGGAACGATAGAAAACAGTGGAACTAGCTTTTAATGGGATGAAGGAGATGAAGAGTTTTAGAAGAGGAATAGAAAACTACGTATGTGTAGATTTTGAGAGAGAAGAGATGGGTATATATATCATATAGAGTTTGATATTTAGAAAAGATGTGGATTCATGATGGAAGATATGTATATAAATTTAAAGAGGCATAGATATTTATCAAATAGGGCTAGATATTAAAAAGATATGAATGCTGGAGGGAATAGATGGATATATATTTAGAGAGTCGAGAGATGGATATATATATATAATATAAAGAGAGATGTGATATTTAAAAGATGCGTAGATTTAGGAGGGAAGATATATATAATATATAATATCAAGAGAGAGAAGAGATAGATATAATAGAAGAACGGATATTTAGAGATGTTTATCTTCATTGAATTAGCATTTTTTTTTGGGGGGGGGAGGAGAAGAATTATCACCCGATTTCCAAAATTTAGAAATTTTAATTTCATAGAAATTCATTATTTTCTGTTTTTAGATCTTTATCCTTACAAACTTGTCTTGTTTTTTAATAATAAAAATATATATATATATAAATTTGACAGAGGTGGGTATATATAATATAAAGAGAGAGAAGAGATAGATATAATAGAAGAATCGATATGTTAGAGATGTTTATCTTCATTAAAATAGCATTTCTTTTGGAGAGAATTTATGAGCCGATTTCCAAAATTTAGAAATTTTTATTTCATAGAAATTCATTATTTTCTTATTTTAGATGTTTATCCTTATAGAATTGACTTGTTTTTTTTAGTAAAAAAGAAAAATCATAAATTTTCTTTTCTCGATTCCTTTTATGATTTTTCTCAAACATACATCACCCCAAAAACCATTTATATTGAAATGAGTAGAGAAACAATTTTGCAACTTAAAAAATCAATTCATATGCTAATGATAAACTATTTGTTAGTACATTAAAAACTATTGAAATAGCATACAAGGGATTTAAAAAATGATGTAGTTTCTAGAGGGCCTAGGCTTTACGTAAACAAGGTAAAGTCTCTCTATCGAGAAAGTGTTTGGATATTGAAAATCTCCATGATGGCTCTAAAATCCATTTCCATCACCCATTAGGAACTTTAAAGCTCAAAAAAATGTTGCAAAATCTGTCATATCCATGAATACTTATTTTTAGGACAATTAACGGTCTAAATAATATGTTACTATATACACGATTTTATTTTTTGGGCTTGAAATCCTATTTTTTTCACAACCACAATGATCAACGCTTAGATGATAGATCTAAAGGTTTTTCAACTCTAGGACTACCATTTTCATGAGCTTTAATATGAAAATTTACTTATTTTGACAGGGCTGCATCCCGATCAAAATATTTTCCTTTAGAAAAATAAAGCCTTAAGTCATTAACCCATAACTATTCCTTAAAAAAAATTATTTAATACGGTTCTTAGAATGTAATTAGAATCCGAATTCTTTGCAAGAGTTTTCATAAAAAAAACACATTTAAACAATGTATTTAAGCTACAAACTTTTTTACAAGTAAATAAAATTAATTAATGAGGTTTTTAAAATGAAAATAGAAACCGAAAATTAAGGAGGCTTAGGAAGTTAGTGCGGGGCCGTTGGTGTAATTAACGCCTTTTTGGCCTGCCCTTTAACGTGTACCGGAAATGCTTTTTTTCCCTATCTGGAAGCCGTTATTTCTTACTTTCTAATTCTTTATCTTTTGCTGCTATTCTCATTGAGTTCCTTCTACCCGTGACTAGAATATCGGTTATCACGTGACCATCTCGTCCACCGGTGCCTATCGACATCAAGATGCATGGATATGAGAAAAAAATGAATTTTAAGTTTTTAAAATATTACATCTTGTTACTCATTTTTTTTATCATCAATTTTCAAGATTTCATAGATATGCTTGATCTACATTTTTTTTTTAAGCTTTAAATTTTATAACTAAAGATGAAAATATATTTTAAGGCTATCGCAATGATTTCCAGTACTGAAACCATATTCCTCAATACTATTTGAAGGTGTGCTTCACTTTGATTGTTTAGAGTGGTGGGTCTATACACCGCACCCTTAATTAAATGTTATAATTAAATTATATAGTTATATTTAATTAAATATCAATGATTTGAAAAAATTGATCGGTGAACTGGATCGAGCACCCCAAAAAGTGATCTAGATTGTTGTTTTACTGTAGAGAATCGTCATTTTACTATACGGAAGCTACTTTCCTATATATGCACAAAACTGGAACATGTCTGGGTCGGATCTGGCAATTCCATGTCAACCTGATGTTTTTTAAATTACTGTTAAATATTATTCGGATTAGGTCCGGGTCGGGTCTACGTGAACCAGACCAAGACCTAATAGCATTTGGGGTTCAAGATTTGGACCCAAACCCAACCCGTCGGGTGCAATATTTGGACCCATACCCAATCCGGGGTAGGTCTACCCATCGGGTTCTGGGTCGGGTCTAGGTCCATTACCACCCCTGCTCAGATTCATTAGTATCTCTCGTTGCACATAGTCCCCCATATGGTCTCCCATCAGTATCTAGTCCTTCCTATCTAATATCTGGATAAAGTGATACATATCAGAAAATAAGATAAAAGTGATAAACTTCACTTCTCTCTCTAAGCATCTCTTTTCTTTTTCTTTTTCTTTTTTTTTTCTTTTTTTTTTGACAATATATGTTATAAGCTTCTCTTTCGCTTGCATGTGTGCATGGGAGCCATGCATTTAAAGAATGGCATCAATGGCATCCATCATCCACCACCACCGAGTTCATGATAGGTCCCTCTTTTTTTTCCCTTTTCTTTAAATTTTTTTTTACCAATGCTAAAAATATTTTTTAATTATCACAATTTTCCCAAAATTTTCCCTTTGAATCAAATTCTTGGGTTCTCATTGTTCTCCAAAAAGCCACTACTCTCTACCATAAAATTTGGACCAATGCCTATGGATTCCCAAATGTTAAGCCGAGTAAGAAGGCTAAAAATCATGGGTCTCAAAATTCAATTATTTATATCTATTAGAGAAATATTTTTCCTCAAGTATAAATGTTTGTATATCTTTTTGGTTTTAGGCCTAGATTTGTTGCGAGCTGAAATCTTTAATTTTTGTTCATTATTCAAAGACACGTGACCCATGAATAACATCACTTGATCTTTCCACATGAATACCATCAGCATTAGATCACTTGATCTGGATCCTTTCACAAGAATAACATCACTTGATCCTTCCACATGAATGCTCTAACCTCATTTGATCTTGATCCTTCCACAAACTATCAACGTGGCTCCAACCTTTACCCAATGAACTTGATCCTTCCACAAATACCATCAGTGATATCAACAACACTCTAACCTTTACCTATCAACAACACTCTAACCTTTACACCATGAACTCTAACCGTATCAGACTCATCAAAAAAAATCATTGATATGGGGTTGTTTATTCTTACCTTCTTGCATTTGTTGAAGACTAACTACTGCATTGAAAATAACAACCGACTTTCTAAGTGTGACTTAGGAAAAGTGTGACAGAAAAATGACTGCATTCAAAAGACTAACTACTGCATTCAAAACAAGAATTGACCTTGTAAGTGTGACTTATGAATAAGTGTGACAGAAAAAAGACTGCATTCAAAACTGGAATGAGACAATTTAGTCCCAACAGAATACGCCCTATAATCATTGAATTAAACCCAATTACGCTTCTACCCCTGTAACACAAAAAAAATAATAATGAAAAGACAGTTATGTGAGATTGAATTATTTTTTTGTATTAAATATGAGGACAAATTTCAAATCCATAGTTTTAAATAAATGTATAGATCATATCACCATTCCTCTCCCAACAAGAACTGCCTTTGTAAGTGTGACTTATGAATAAGTGTGACAGAAAAAAAACTGCATTCAAAACTGGAACGAGACAATTTAATCCCAACGGAATATGCCCTATAATCATTGAAAATTAATGAAAGGAAAGTTATGTGAGATTGAATTTTTTTGTATTAAGTATGAGGACAAATTTCAAATCCATAGTTTTAATTCTTCTCTCAACAAAAACGTGTGACTTATGAAAAAGTGTGACAGAAAAAAGACTGCATTCAAAATTGAAACGAGACAATTTAATCCAACAAAATATGCCCCTATAATCATTGAATGAAACCCAATTACGTTTCTACCCTGTAACACATTAAAAAAAGAAAAAATTAATGAAAAGACAAGAACTGACTTTGTAAGTGTGACAGAAAAAAGACTGCATTCAAAACCATGGCAGAAAAAAGACTGCATTCAAAACTGGAACGAGACGAGACAATTTAATCCCCTATAATCATTGAATGAATATGATAGTATATGAATATGACAAATATAATTAATCATTGAATGAATATGATATTATATGAATATGACAAATACGATAGTTTTATGTGAGATTGAATTTTTTTGAGGACAAATTTCATAAATGTATTGATCATGTCACCATTCCTCCATATATTTAATATAATGGTGTGTCCAGGTTTTAATTTTTTTTTTATCTTGGTAGGAATTGAGCCTAACCCTTTCCATATATTTAACATAATGGTCGGCCCAGTTTTTATTTTTAGGAATTGAGCCTAACCCTTTCCATATATTTAACATAATGTTCTGTCCTTTTTTTTTGTTTTTTTTCGTTTTTTTCCATATATTTAACATAATGTTCTGTCCAGTTTTTTTTTTTGTTTTTTTACCCTTAGTAGGAATTGAGCCTAGGACGTAGTGTTGCAAATCGTCAAGCGTTAACCAATTAAGCTCAGACTATTTTCTTAGTATAAAATCTAATTTAAAAAATAAATTTACACATCATTTACCTCAAAAAGACCTAAAAACAATATAGTTTTGGCATCAAAGATCTCTACGATGGGCCTTCGAATCTATTTATAAACCTAATTTAAAATACCAAAAACATCATAGATTTCATGGATTTATACATACTTTAGAAAAAGATGGTCCATACAATATCAATTTTTAAGTTTAAAATCCTCAATTTTTAAACTACATAATTCGCCGAAGTCGATATCATCAATTTGAATATTTTATTCTACCTTGTATTTTTTTATCATGAAACCTCAGCCTTGTATGTAACTTTATTCAACTATCTTTTGCTTGTGTAATCCTCAATTTAGACTTTGGATATACTTATACAAGTAATTTAGGTTCCATTTAAGACCACTCTAGCCAAATAAACCCTAAAGGATAATTCAGAATACCTCTATTCAAATGACCAAATTACCCTTAACATATATTTAACCCTATATTGAAAAATCAAATCTAAAGATAAATACCACTGCACTAATTGGCGAAAATGTATTCTCATTAATTTTAAAAAATCCCTGACATTAATAAAAAATAACTAAAACTACCTCTAACAAAATAATCCGAGCAAAAAATACCAAAAACCTTTACCATATGCCTTATGAGAGAGAGAAAACTAGATGAAAGATTATAATTACTTTTGTGCTGAAAAGGCCATCTCCATCATCTTATTTTGAGCTCATGAGGCAATCTCCATCACATAATGGGCTCCACCATTGATCTCTAACCCTTCCCATCTAATACCCATATGATCTCTAACCCCTCAACCTTCTCAAACCTAAGCCAGGACTCATCCTCTACTTTGTTAATATCATCAAAAGCAATGAAATTTCTTCTACTTTTGTATGGTCCACCAAAGGTGGTCCGATCGATGTATGGTTCACTAAAGATGGTCCGATAGAGTAGATAGTTTTCGGCCATGAAAGGTTTTAGAAGAGGAATAGAAAAGTAGTGGCTGTGTAGAAAATGTATAAGTGATGTATGATATTTATAAGATGTGGATGTATAATTCATAAGCTAATTAATAAACTATTTATTAGTAAATTAAATTTTATTGAAATAGTATACAAGGGATTTAGAAAAGGATGCAGTTTCTAGAGGGCCTAGGCTTCATGAGCACACAGTAAAGCCTCACTTCGAATCATAGTCCAAAAAATATTTTGGACAAAGAAAATCTCCATGATGGCTCTAAAATCCATTTTTTTTTGAAATTTGAAGTTAAAAAAATCTAAATAATATTTTACTATATACACTATTTTTAGGGCTTGAACTCCTTTTTTTTTTTTACAACCACAATGGTCTAGGCCGAGATGATCAATTTGAAGTTTTCTAATTCCAAACTATAATTTTCGATGAGTTTTAAGGTGAGGCTTTACTTATTTAGATTATTTTCCTTTAAAAAAATAAAGCCTTGAGTCACTTTTCCTTCAAAAAAAATGAAATTTTTTAATACGTTATTTAAAATGTAGTTGGAATCCGAATTGTTTATAAACGTTTTCTCAAAAACATATTTAAACAATTTATTTAAGCAACAAACATTTTTAAAAGTAAATAAAATTAATTAATGAAGTTTTTAAAATTGAAATAGAATCCGAAAATTGAGGGGGCCATCCCAAAATTAAGGGGGCCTAAGAAGTTAGTGCTTAGCCGTTGGAGCTATTAACTGTTTTTTTTTTTTTTTTTTTCTCTGCCCTTTAAGGTGTAAGGGATGGTTGTGATGTTTTTTCTTTATCTCATACCTGAAAGCCGTTTTTTCATACTCTATTTCCTTATCCTTTTGCTTCTATTCTATTGGGTTTCTTCCACCATTCCTCCGAATATCCTTCTACTTCTATTCTATTGGATTTTTTCCACCATTCCTTAGAATATCCTTTACCATGTCACCATCTCTCTCTAACTTGGTCGGGTCCGGTTCCAGAATATCAAGGACCCAGACTCAAAATATGGGTCGGGTCTAGTTCCAAAATATATTGGAACCTAGATGCAGACTTGGGCCTGAAAATATAATAGGGGACCTAGACTTGGATCTTATCAAAAAATCAAAATATTTATATATTTAAATATATTTCATAAATTCATTAAATATACACATGCATTATTTAAATATTATAATTAAAAATATATAGTTAGATTTATTTAAATATTATTTAAATTCATATATTAAATATTAGTGATTTAAAAAATAGATCGGTGACCTAGATCGGGTATCCTAAAAACTAGTCCGGATCGGTGAATCGACGGTTCGAATCACCATTTCACTCTGCGAAAAAACAATGAACAAGCCAAAAACCTATTCGGATTAGTGAATTAGTGTTTTGGATCGCCGTTTTACTATTGAGAATCATTGTTTTATTGTGCGGAACCGCCAGTTCCTTCTAAACATCAGGGCGATTTCGTGCCGACCCAGCCTTTCATAAATTACTAAATATTATTTAAATATCAATATTCAGGTTGAAGTACACGACCTGGACTTCGGGATCCAAGATTTAGAACGGACCCAATCCATCGGATCCAATTTTTTTACCCATTGGTTCAACCTGTTGGGTTACGGGCCGGGTCTTGGTCCATTGCCACCCCTCCTCCCTCTCAATTGGTGTTCAATCCTATCTAGATAAGTGATAAAACTGCAAATCAGGAACAGTATGATATAAGTGATAAATTCAAGATGATATGGGACTTTTCTGCTTTGTGTATCCTCGTACTGTATTTTATAGTTGCAGTGGTACCTCTTACCGGACAATTTTCAAATAACATATGCCCTAACATTTTTATGGTAGTGCTGTTGGTATAAATTGTTGCAAGTGAATATTCTCAAAAAAATTCAACGTTCCAAAAAAATATTTGGCTTTAATGCCTGCCAGTAAAAAACCGGAGCCCTTTGAGATGTGAATTTCAGTCTAATAGAGCCTGAATTTTTAGAAATTCATTTCCTATAATATAAAATATCAGCAATAGTTGCAAAAATGGGAAAGGGAGAGAATAAAATATAAAAAAACGAAAAAAAATAAACTAGAAAACACGGAGAAAGTGAAAGAATGCAATTGGAGAGTTGGGATCAATGAAATTTTTTAAACACGAGAGTTGCTATTGAAATTAGCTGTGAGACAAAATATGTCAATAAGAACTGCGTCAAGGTCAAGTTTTTGGAGTACCCTAAATGGCCAAAATTTAATTCCAATTAGGGTGAAATTCTGTAAACACTCCTCGTTTTTTTACCTTTTTGTCTTTAACCAATCTATTTTTTAGATAAATATACACTATGAAATATACTTAGCCCATTTCAATAAAGAACATATAATAACAAGGAAAATATTTACTGTCAAAATTTCAATCACTCACCCACTATCACCTATTTCTCAAAACCTATAAATGATTACATAAATCATCATCTATCTCAATAATCAACAAAATAAAATACCCAATAAAGCAATATTTTATTTTCTATTAGCAAAATCAACGTAACATCTAAAAATGGGGCATATTTATTTTCTATTTGAAAAATAAACAAAAATAAAAATAAAAATTATAAGCCACATCTGGGAAATACATCGCTTAACAATAAAAAGTAAGGCCTTAATAGTGATTGAATAATTCCTCCACAATTAGTCAAGAATAACATTGGCCTCAATAATGAATTGTTGGACCAATAAAAGAATAAAATTTACAATAGTTTGGATGGACTGAACAAGAAATAAAAATTATAAAGAGTCAATATTGATGGACCAATAAAATTTTAAATAGTTTAGATGAACTGAACAAGAAACAAAAGTTATAAAGAATAAAGAGTCAATTTGTGATGTATGTATTGATAAAGTAAAGAAGTATTCCATCTAAAAATTTTGTAATAGCATAATGGAACTTAATTGCCCCTCAAATTACCCATTCAACACTACGATTTTGCTTAACCAATGATTTTGCTAAACCAATTTGTTTTGATGGATCTAAGTTACTAATTAAAACCCATGATTTTGCTTAACCAATTTGTTTTGATGGATCTAAGGTACTAATTAAAACCCTTCTATAGAATAAAAATATTTTTATTTTTTGCTAGGAGAAACTAAACTACAAAACATGTACTTATAATGATAGAATTTATGTTATAGAAAACAATTCAAATAGCTACAATTGGTACCTTCAATCCCCTCCAATGTTCTAAACTATAATGAGGAACTGTTTGGAATAACCCTTCCAATAATGCAAGTTGAAATGCATCTTGAACTCTAAGTTTGAAATGTGCAGGTTCAAATAAAGAGTAAGTTTAAGCAAACCATTTATGTATAAGTTTCCCACAGTGACACACTCAATCCATGTCACGTAAAAGTTTCCCACATGGGAGAGCCAATCACACTGAAAGCATGTCAAAGCATACACATTTTGTGGTAGGCCTAATGACACTCATAGAATTGAGAATCTCACACTTGGGAGGTACTCACAAAATCAGGTAGAACTGTGAACTTTATCTGGTTATATGATCATTTCACTCAGTGTGTTTTGCCTCAACTATATAATTGTGTCCTTGGGTTGCATAGACACGGATGTGCATGTTAGCATTTGATACGACTGCCAAAATAAAAATCTCAAAACTAGTCTTTCGGACATAACACATTTGAAAACCATTATGAAGAAAGGGAGATAGGAGTTTAAGTAACACTTAGTACTTTAATTGTGACATTTCACGAATAAAGTTTAAGAAGTGTTTATGTTCCTAAAGTGCAGGATGTGAATCCTTCGTGTCTCGAACAACTGCAAAACACCATGGACATGAGTATCCTTCATGCATACATATGTTCTTTTCTTTTTGAGGGCCTCAGTTCTGTTAATACAAGAGAGGGGTAGGGAGACTTGTTGCTCATTCATGAGTAGAGATTTCAAGCAATCAGGACGTGTTGCAGACATTGAGACCACAACCAATCAGACCTCCACAAAAAAAAAGCATGACATTGGTGTTGAAAAATTAAAAAGCAGTTACTAAATCAAACGTGTATATAAAAAGTCATCAGTCTCACTTGGACACATGAGTAGGATCGGATTGATATCCTACTCAGGTGATTCTAAGCCGAAAGCCGAAAAACCCTGGGATTGCCTGAGTCTCTTATTTTTTTATAAACTTTTTATCTTTCTTATAAAAATTCCCATGTCAGACTCAAACGAGTCAAACTCACCTGAATAAGACCAAAGGGACTTGGGCTCGGGTCCCTGGCAAGTCAAAGCCTAAGTCCTAACCATTCTTTATGAAAAATTTGCATACCTTAACCCCACATTATCAATTGGAGAACAAATTAGCTTTGATGCAAGTGACTAATGTTGTTTGACAGTATGTATAGTTTTGCTTCAGCTTTTGTAGAACCTAGAGAGAATTATTTTCCTATCTGACTTCTTTTCCCATAAATATTTTACTAATACAATGTTACAGAAGGGATTTGGTAAGAGATCCAATACCCAAGCACATGAAGGACACTGGTGTCGAAAATTTCTTAGAGCTGATTTTGGAAAAATTCCCCTTCAGATGCTTGTGTCGGACCGGATCGAGAGCTAGGCAAATGCAAGTTGTAAAACCCGACAATCACCCAAGTCTCTTGTATTTTCACAATTTGTAAAACGCCATTATCACCCGAGTTTCTTGTATTTTCATAATTTTCCAATTTTTATAAAATTTCCCTAGCTGCACTCAAACCCACCCGAGTTATACTAAAGGTACCAAAGCACAAGACCTTAGCGAGCCGGAGCCCCAGTCTGACTTTTCAAACATTGGTTCAAACAAGCTAACCCGACACCAAGAGAAAAGAAATGAAAAAAAGAAAAAGAAAAAACTACTCATGCTTTTGGGGGTTAACTCATGAGCAACACTAGGGTTGAATGTACAAATAACAGCACTAGAAAACCTCTCGAGAAATCCTGGAGTCCATTGTAACCCCATTTTAGTGATACTAGTAGCATATTTTATGACAGTAATTCCATTGCAAAGTATAGTTTTCTTTTGGATTAGTTATAAAAGCAAAATATTGGAAAACAACCATTTTTAAATGGAAAAAACAAATATAATTAATGTGGATGAGTTTTTAAAATTTTTGCATTTTGGCCATGGGCCAAGCTCGCAGCTGAGCCTCTCAAAAGACATCATGGTTAGGGTGGGTTTCATTTATCAGAAAAGCTCCATATCATCTTCATTTTTTTATCTTTTTTTTTTTTTTTTGGGTAATTCAATGGGAAAGAAAAGTCCCTACCCATTTTTTCAAATAAATTAGGAGATAGCTCTTTGACGAGTGTATCAAAAAAAATGTCATACAATTTGCGAGACGATATATCAGAGTTTCAAGAGGTCAAGAGTAGTTCTTAAATGAAATTTCTTAACGAGTGAGTAAAGAACTATTTGAATTTTCACATGTTAAGAACCCCCTGACCATTGCTTTAGGGGGTGAACATGTAATCTTTTTTTCTTTAATTGTTTGAAGAACAATGGCTTCTTGTTGTACCCCTAATAGAGACCATTTGAATTACATCTAAAAGTATTTTATTCAAAATATCCTCTGACATAAAATGTCTCAAACCCGCTAGTATTTTAAAGGTATAAGTAATTGAAATTTTAAAAAAACAAAAAAGTTGTTGGAATTTGAAAAAAAAACAGAAGTAATTGTACCACTGTACCAATTCACAACAGTAGCACAAAGGCCCCTCATTATTTAGGACTCGTGAAATTCTTTAAAGGCAAGGATCAAAGCTATGCTTTTGAAGTAAAAGAACTACTTAAAAATCACTCATTGAGCCAATGATATATTACAAACCTGCAAGATGCACCCATGGCCAAGCAATGCCAATACATTGATGAATATTGCGGCTGCCATTCGAGTTTAACTTATCTGAACACCTCTCTCTCTCTCTCTCTCTCTCTCTCTCTCTCTCGTACGTACGTACGTCGTCGTCGTTACTTACTTACTACGTAACCTAAACCTAACCTACCTACCGTTACCGTTACCGTTCCGTTTACTACTACTACGT
>NW_006494916.1:7939353-7954644 GCF_000471905.2 Amborella trichopoda | reverse complement strand
ACTCTCTCTCTCTCTCTCTCTCTCTCTAGGATTACCTGCTTTCTTTCATTCACTTCCACTCTCTCTCAAAAGGGGGCTTTGTAGGTTTTCACCGTGACAATGTGAGAAATCGTATGCTCTCTCTCTCTCTAAACAAATGGTTTTCTCTCTCTTCCTCTGTCCTACTCTCTCTCTCTACATGAGCTGTTTTTTGAACTTTTACTCTCTCTCTAAACAAATGGTTTTCTCTCTCTTCCTCTGTCCTACTCTCTCTCTCTACATGAGCTGTTTTTTTGAACTTCTACTCTCTCTCTCTCTACATGAGCTGCTTTTTTTAACTTCTACTCTCTCTCTCTACATGAGCTGCTTTTTTGAATTTAGCTTATCTTGATTCTTGCTGAGTCGTTCTCTGTTATTACAAACATGCCCTTAAGTCAAGTGTATATAAGAGCGAGGCCTTAAACAATCAAATTAAGGTGCACCTTAATAATTCACTAGAAGTTATTTCAATACTGAAAGGCTCTAAATCCGATCGTCTTGACTTTTAGATGGATAAGCATAAAAAAAATAAATAGGCTAGATCTATATTATTTTTTAAAATAGATACGCTCGATCGACAAGTTTTGAAAATAGAATATCGTGTAATGTAAATATCTAGCCGCCAATTTTCAAGTTTTTTAAATGTTCATAGATATGTTCGATCTACATTATTTTTTAATATTTAAATTTTATAATTCAAGATGAAAATAAATTTTAAGGTCATCATAAAGATCTCTGGTACTGAAACAACATGTTTTGGCAATATATGAAGGTGCACCTTATTTTGATTGTTTAGAGCATCAACCTTATACAAACACACCCATATTGTATATAAATATTACAAAAGTCCCATGTGGGGATTTTCAAGATAGTGACTTCAGATTTTTTTAAGAAAATAATTAAAAATGTACAACTATGAGTATTGAAAATTCGAACATGGGACTCACTCTCAATCTCTAGAGCGATAGTAAGAATGTTCTCTTTATAGACAATCCCATAGCTCCAATAGAAAATTATTCGAAAAAAAAAAGATAACTTGCCTGTATCAACAGCATGATTAATAGCCATATCACTAAACATGCCATTAGTACTCGGCCAAATAACCATTGCTCACACTAAAATTCCACCTTGTTCATTTTTAGTATTCGTAAGAAAAATGAGAATAATTATCATCATCAGGGCATTTTCGCAACAATTTAGGGTCGAGGATATAAGTCATATTTCACCATTCTGCTCTATGAAGGACCCATACTGTTAGTGAGTAGGGGTGGCAATAAACCCAAACCTGACCAAGAACTCGACGATTCAACCTGACCCAAGTCTGGGTATGCGTCAAAAAATTGGACCCAACGTATAAATTCTATTACACAATATAGCACCCGAGATAGGGGAGAGATGGAGACCATTTATTATGAAAGCTTTAGAGGTTTTATTTCTCTTAAAAATATGTGAGAAAGATTTGTGTAGAACGACAATAATTTAGAGTTCGTACCATTGTCATTGTCAATATTACATGAGGTATCCTCAAAAGCCGATGAATATATTTCATTAACTATATCCCTATGCAAATGGTATCTTCTCTCTTAGTGGTAGGGGATATTGTCATTGAAGAATTGGTTTGATGATGAAAGAATAATATTTATCAATAGCATATCTAAAATGAAATAAAGATAATGAAGTCTAGAAGTTTTTTCTCTCCAAAAATTATGTGAGAAATTTTTGTGTATACTGATAATAATTTGGAGGTTTGTAAATGCCACTATGATTTTTATTTTTATTTTTATTTTACTAGCAAATTTTGGAAGTATATTTTGTTGCTCTTGATTGATCAATATTTTTGGTGTAGAATCACTTTGTGAAATATTTGTTTCTAAAACTTGAGACTGTTCGAATTGCATATGTTGATCTACCTTTTGCATCACTCTCAGATGAGCACAAGAAGTGCATTACATGGATCATTGTTCAAAGAACTCTTACTTATTGAGTGGTGTCTAGGGTTACGACCCTTTTCCTAGTATTACGTAGTTACTACAAATTTTGAATATGGATTTGAATATTAATTTCCTATTATGTAATATCACTATAAAATTTGAACATATGTTGAATGTACGTGACAACTACAACAATTATTATCGCAGATAAATATTGCACCATATAACAATGAATATATGTTATTTGATTTCATGGAAGTACAGCATGCATGATGACAAAAAATGGGGGAAAAAATAAAAACATAGTACGCACGTATGTATGTATGCATTGATTTCAATAAATATTGCACTACATAAAGTACATGGTTAGTGCTCTATCAACCGTTTTATTGAATATTACGGCAAACAATGAGAAAATATAAGTATTTTATTTTATTATTTTATTAGTACTATTATTTCCTCATACCTTTACCTTTATTCATGCGATCAAGAAGTTAGGGAGCGAGGGTTGTGGAGAGAATATGTTAGGCTTCTTGATTTCCAGCAATTGAGAAGGTAAAATTATATAATTTAAAAGATAGAATCCCTTCATAGTGACTTACCTAGATTTAAGATTTTAGTTGTTTACATCAAACATTATGATAGGGACAACATTGGTGCCCAAAAGAAAAGTTAAAGAAGTCAATGCCATTATTTGAAACTTGCAACCATCATGAGGAAAGAAAAGGCCTTAGTATCTCCAAGCCCCATGAGATTCTGAGTTCGAATCCCACAATTATCCATTAAAAGCATAGAAAGAAAACAAACAAATATTTTATAAAATCCTTATGAGTTCTCCCAGCAAATTCTGAAGTTAAAAAGAATTTCAACTAACCACATGTCAAAAATAAGGGAACCTATTATGTTTGGTTGCTTATTGTATTTCTTTTGAGTAAATTATTCGTTGAATACATTCATTTGCATGTTTTCCAATTGGACGATGGGATCGTAGAATCAAAATCCAAAAGCCCTTTTTTCTTTTTTTATTATTTTTTATAAAATACTTCTTCAAAACATCAAGATAGTTATACATATATCTTTTCTACGCAACATGCCGGGTGAGAACTAACTCCTCATTTCATCCCTGACGGTACCATCCAATGTTTTCATTAGTTAGTGCAGTGATCACCTATCTATAGATGGTGTCCATCTTCTCTCTAAAATCATCACCCTCCATGTATCCCCAATAATCATCTCTCTCTCATCTTCTCCCTAAAATCATCACCCTCCCTGTATGCCCAAGAATCCTCTCTCTCTAAATGTGATGTTTCTCTAAATAGTCTCTCTTTTTTTTATTACTGTGTATTCTCGAGAATCCTTTCTCTCTCTAAACATGATGTTTTTTTAACTTCTCTCTCTATAAGTGTGACGGTTCCCTACGTACTCTCTATTTTTATTTTTGTATAGTATATATCAAATAATTAACAAAATCATAACTACCCATTGCCACATGAGTGCCTAACATATTATTGACTTCTCTTTAATGGTTTGCCGATCGATCTCTCTATCTATCTAATGTCATTTTATATTAGAAATCCAAAATCAAGTAAAAACATGACAAAACTATTTAATGAAAACACAAATGTTAACGAAACTGAACCAATATACTAAAACCATAAAACATAACGATGAATCATTACCTCAAAAAAGTCCAAAATAAAATAAAAGCATAAAATTTAACAAAAGTGCACCAATATAACAAAACCATAAAGTATTACGGGGAACCATTACCTCAAATAACAAACTCTAGACCAATACAAACCCAAGAAAACTTACCTACATTAAGAAATAACAACATAAACCAAATATAAGAGACCAAAGAAAACTTACCTACATCAAGAAATAACAATATCAACCAAATATAAGAGAGTGAGTACGTCTGAATGGAAAATATAGATTACTAACATAAAAAAAATTACATGAAGGTAAAGTTTTGAGTTCTATAACTACAAATATGTATCTAAATATTGGTAGATGCTAATCGTCACCGATAAAAGTCACGCAGTTTTTTAAGGGAGATGATGGGAAAGTACACATCTATTTAAATTGGAAAAAGTTTATATAAGGTTGCAACCTTATAGTGTAGGGTAGAGCTATAGATGCACCTCAAAAATCTATCGAAAAAAGTCGATTTAATGTTGAAAAACCCTGTGATTGATCATCACCACATCAAGATGTATGACCATGAAAAATAAAAAGATTTTAAGTCTCAAAAATAGTACGTTTTACAACATATTATCTACACCTTCCATTTTCAAGATTTTCATATGTTTATAGATCTAGTTAGATATAAAAATAGATTTTGAGATAATCATAAGGACATTTTACATCAAAATTATATACCATGATAAAATTTGAAAGCGCACCTTACCTCTACGGATGCATCTATATGCTAACTGCACCCATTTAAATTTGGTATAAGATTGAGAAAGGTATATAGTTCAATTAAAGAGGGAACATAACTCTGGCGTCTCTCTAATCTATATTTCTCTTCACCTACATGATAAGCATGGAATTTCTCTCTAATTCTTAATACACATTAAGAATAGAAAGTTGACGATTTTAAAAGGGTAAACATTGGTAAATAACTTCCACCATAGATAAGTTTCCATATTAATGAGAGAGAAAAGAAAGGAGAGAGAAAATATACGTGGCCAGGATATTGATAGAGATAATAAAAAAGGTAAGTTTCTATATGGAAAATATAGATGGAAAAAATATAACATCCCATAAATATGGGAGCAATGAGAATATTGAAAAGGGCGAGAGAGGATCATATAGATAAATTTACATATTATGGCGATAAGAAAGGAAAGAGAGAATGAGCAAAGTGGAGTACGTGAGATTGAGGCTTACTCTATCTCTCTGTTTATCTATCTTTATTTCTTTCTCTCTCTTCCTTTAGAGTTAAGATTGTGTTTTTAAGAGATTTTTTTCTCTCTAAAATATACGTCTATCTTCTCTCTTCCCTTAACACGTAGGAGTTTCTTTTTTGATATCTTTTTTCTCTTTCTTTTTCATATGTCTGTTTTTTCTTTCTCTTCTTTTAGAGTAAGGAATGTATCCTATAATTTTTATAAAATGAGGGTTCTTTTTTATTTTCGCTACATTTGTCTACACCTTAATTCATGTTTAACAATATAGTATAAATAGTTCAAATCAAATATATAAACACATGAAAATATTGAAAATAGACCATTCGGATAATATGTTGCAAAATGCACTATTTTCTTGGGACTTGAAATATTATATCCATACATCTTGATGTCGAAATGATCAATTAGATGTTTTTTCAACATCAAAACAACTTTTGTTGAGGGACATTTTAGGTGCACCCTAATTCTACATTTCAATGTATCAACCTTGTGTGAACTTTTTCCAATAAGTAAAGCCTAATCTCAAAACTCGCCCCAAATTATTGTTGGGATTGTCTACAAAGAGAAAATTTATTTTTTATATATAAGGTCACAATCATTCTCGTCTCTTAAATTTCAAAACAATTTATCTTACAATCATTCTTGTTTCTTAAATTTCAAAATGGATAGTTGTAAGAATATCATTGAATAGACATAAAATTTCAAAAAAAAAAAAAAAAATTCGTATAGAACCCTAATTTCTCATATGATTTCATGGTAGACTTTTATTCTGTTTTTCTTTCAACCCGTATATGGAAATCCCAAAAATTTGACTGTACCCCTCATCTCTCATCTCTTTCTTTTATTGACTTTTTTTACTATAAAAATTACTAAAAAAATTTTTAGGTTAAAATGATATAAAAAGATTTATTGGGACTAATTTTTGTTGGTCAAAAGTCAATACAAGATGAAGATAAGAGATAAGGGGTACAGAGAAATCTTTAAAGGTTTTTTTATGCGGCTTGAAAGAAAAACGGAAGGAAAATCTACTATCAAATAATATGAGGAATTGGGGTTCTATACGAGTTTTTTTCAAAAGAAAATCAATTCACCCCAAACTATCCAATTTGACATCTAACTAAGTGAAACTTATTTTGATCTCTATATAGAAAAAATTAGTAACTTTGTAGACAATCCATTATCGTTCTAGCATGGAAAACCTTCAAATTTATCTTCCCTTTAAATTTTTCATCTCAGCCTTCACCATTATGGTTGAAAAAAAAAAAAAATGAGGCCATGTAAATGGTGAATATCTTAGCATATTATTTAGACGGTTCAGCCTTACATGTGCATCACAAGTGCGTGTTTGATAATAGAGAAAACCCGGGAAAGTCTCCGATTCGTACAGTTTCCACCTGTTTGATAAAAGTAAAACTGACGAAAGCGGGAACTTATTTTACCCCATTTCACTGTTCCCTTGAGTAAAGTAGCGGACAACGGGGACATGCGTTGCCACTTTCTCCACCCACCATTGCCGCTCGGCCCACATAAACACGGCCCTGCAACTTCTCTCCTCCTCACCCAAAGTTCACTCTCTCCTTGTCGCTCCAGGAAACCTAATATCTCGCTCTGGACGGAGGATATCAGGTACGCTCATCACCCTCTCTCTCTCTTGATCTTGGTCTCTTTGTTTCTCTCTCTACAATTTCCGAGACTGGCTTTTCTCAGTCTCATTTGTGTTGTCTCTAGATATTATTGAACCTTCAGATGAGTTTGAGTCTCTCTCTAGAACTTTGAGATGATTTTGGTCTATCACTCGACATTGTTGTTGGAGGTTTCAGTGATCTCTCTCGAGAAGTTTAATAGGGTTTTGTTGTTAATGTTGGTTTTGCATGAGAGAATACCCAAATATAATATACGGTTTTTAAGAGAACATAAATACCCAACTTTAACAGGGTCAAGTTGGTTTGTTCTATTCATTGAACTGAAGAACCATTCACAGTTTGTTATCTAGTTTCTTTTCTTTTTTTCTTCAAATTTTTTGCATTTTTTGTCTTTTTACCATGAATGGTGGTTTTTTCTTTGGACTGCTTTGTGAGGTGCGATTCTTTTTTGCCTCTTTTGAGGTGCTGTTCCTTTGCCTATTTTGAGGTGCCATTCTTTTTTTTAATGTGTTTTTTACGTGGAATTCGACCGTGCTTTGGTGTGATCTGACTCTGGCTTCTTATGATTTTCTAATAGCTGGCGACCTCCTTGATCTGGTATTCATCTGTTTATTGTTTGATTGCTTTGCTATTTCTGTAATTTCTCACATCTTAGGATTTTTCCATGAATATTTTATTCAGTTTATCCATGATTTATTCATCGTGCTCATTTTTTCTTATGCCCTTTTTTTGAAACTTCTGCCATGAATAAGTTGATCAGTCAATTATTTTGTTCCATTATTTTCGTTGCGAATTATTGCTTATGTAGAAATGCTACGGGTGGACTCTGTGGTTCAAATGAGTTGTTGGATGGAAGTTTGTTCTCCTTTCGTTTGGCTTTCTGGGAGAAATTATTGTGTTAATTTCATTCTTTAGATTAGAGCCAGTGTTTCACTTCTAGTTATCGATATTCTCTCCCTGTTTTTTGGGATCTACATGGTCAATGAGCATTGCACGATATAGGAACAAACTTCGATCCCAACCATTACATTTTATAAGATATGAATTTCTGAAAGTTTTGACCTAAAAGTATTAGAAGGATCCATAATTGATTTGAATGGATGTTTTCATGCAAGGATCCATAGTTTTTTTTCTGGGAAAGTCAGTGGGGAGAGGGCCCTTACCCTTGGTAGGAATTGATCCTTGGACATAGCGTTGCAAATCGTCAAGTCTAACCAATGAGGCCTAGGCACTTTTCCTAAGGATCCGTAGTTGATTATATGGAATTGTACTGAGTTGTATTGTTCTCTATATATGTTCATATTTTTTGCCTCGAGTTGCAACGCTCGAGTTTCGTAAGACCTTCATGGTGAACTTTGATATGGTTATGTACTTATCTTTTCTGGTGCACTCGTGTGGTTGAAATTTGATTTTTTATTGAGGGTTTCTCTCTTAAGTTACATAGATATGAGATTAAATTTCAATCTTAACAATACATTGTAAGAAATGCATTAGATGGGCTGTAGCAAGAAAATGGTTAGTTTCCTGCTTTCCCATTACCAAACATGTGAAAATAGCAGTTTATCAAATAATGTTCCCAGCTATCAGGCTACCAATTTTCACTTTCTCCCCAGATTTCAGGAAAGTCAACAGCTGGGAGAATCTCAGGGAAACTGCAGAGAAAGTTATCAAACGCACCTCAACTGAGTGTGAGCCTTCAACTATCATTTTCTTTATTGCAATATCCTAGAACTCGATTTATTTGTATTGTCGGGGGTCAAATTCAATCAAACCAGAATCTTTGTAAAGTAACTTTATTTTGGCCAGCCTAATAAGCAGTTAGAAGTCATATAAGGCATGGTTTTAAATTTTAATGTGTCATATAAGACATGGTCAACTTACATCTGCAAGTGAAAATGCTGAGTATTGTGAATTCTCTTAGATCTAATGTCTTAATTCATATGTTCTAAGGAAATTAAGTGGACAAAATAAAAAATACAAAAAATTTGTTCAAGTTGGTAATAGAAGATGATCAAGAAGCGGGTCCTTATTCTTCCTTAAATCGAAATCACAGTCTACAGCTAGGGCTTTAATTTAAGGGAAAGGATATTTTGGGCGGACAAGGAGAGAGAGAGAGTATCATTTGAAGGCTTGATTGGTTGATGCTCACTGGTAATAGTTAATTTGCAGCTAGTCACAACATGACAGATGAATCCTCCTCTCATCCAAACACCCTAGTTGACCATTGGGTGGTGAGCATCTATTTATTTTTGCTCTTTTTTCTCTCAATCCATCTGCATTGCTGAACATTTAAAAAATTCATGCAACTGTTTGCTATCTTGTCATTCACCTTCTTTGTTACTAATTCATTTTGTTGGTTTAATGGGGTTACAGGCTCCGGGTGATGTAGTTCTTGACCTAACCAACATGGCGAACCAAACCCTTAAACTTGGTGGTGGACTTCGTCAGGTAAAACTTATTGTCATTTTTTTCTCTTGTGTGAATAAGGGTTTAAAGAGATTAGGCCCTGTTTAGTTCCTTGGAAATGGGTATCCTGGGAAGATGCCTCTCCTCGAATTGGTATCTCCTGAAATTGGCAACTCTTGGAATATGGGTGTCTGCTGTTTGGATAGCATCTGATAACAGGCCTGAAAGATGCCTATTCACTGTTTGGATTGTATTGTAATAATATTGGTCCTATAATATTATGTTATAATTAGAACATAATATTTATATGATATATATTTATATATTAATTTTATGATCATCATCATTTTAGCTTTTTCCCAATTAATTAGGGTCGGCTACATGAATCCCGGTCTCCATTTTGCTCTATTAAAGGCCATAGCCTCAGTGAAGCCATAAGTCCCCGTATCTTTTCGGACTACTTCCAACCACATCCTTTTGGGCCTACCCCTTGTCCTTTTCAATCCTTCCACTTGAACTAACTCGCACCTCCTAACAGGTGTTGTACTTGGTCGGCGCCATACATGGCTAGCCCACCGAAGTCTACTCTCTTTCATCGTTTATTGGTGTCACGCCTAAATTCTCTCGAATAGATTCATTTCGAATTTTATCCTTTTTTGTTTTGCCACTCATCCATCTCAACATCCACATCCCCGCTACACTCATTCTATGGGTATAGGGTATATTGTTTTTTGTCTGTCTTCTATAATATTGTATAATATTATACAATATATTAATTATATATTAGTATATATTTATTATATATTATACTTAAATAATTAATTATATATAACTATGTATTTACTATAATTGTTACATATTAGATTAATTATTATATTATTATTTTGGTGGAATACACATCTCACTTTTTGGCCTCAAAATGTCGAAATCTGTATTCCACCTATTTTGGTGGAATACACTTTTCCAGTTTTGGACTCAAAACATGGATACCGGTCTCCATGTGGAAACTGAAATCCCACATCCAGGGTGCATCCAAACTGCATGAACGGGTCTTATCCATGGAAATGGGTCCTAGAGACCAATTTCTAGGGAACCAAATGGACCCTTAGGGTTTTATACCTCAAAAAAGTAGAATTAGGTTTTGTATGGTGGATTTTAACTTAAAACCATGTAATCCTCCAATCAAAAGAAATTGTTCACATTTCCAAACTTCAAGGATTCTGGTTATCATTACTCTTTCTCAAAAAAGAAAAAAAGAAAAAAAAAAAGGATTCTGATTTCCATGTATTGTTTTGGTGTTCTTTTAGCAACAAAAGTCGACATTTTCTGGTTTGGATTCTATTGTAATGCCTGTTTTCAATTTTCCGTACCCTATTTTTATTGATTTATTTATATGTGCGGAGTTTGGTTAGGATTTTGAATTTATATATTGTCTTTTCGTAATGTTTAATGGCATTTTTTTTTTCTTTTGGCAAGAGTCAGAAAAAGGAGCTATGTTTTAATATCGAGAAAAAAATTACTTCATTTTCTGATTTATATTTATTAAATGTCCAGGAATGTGATGCTATTATTGTCACAAAAGCTGGGAGGTTCAAGTTCTCAAAACCCAATAAATATTGGGTTGAAAGTTCCCAAAAGAGGGTGAGTATGATTTGTTCACCAGCTTATGAGCTTGCATGATCATTGGGTTTCTTTATGCATTATTGCATCATTTGCTTGATGCATTCTTGCTCTTGCAATTGTTGGGTTGCATGTTTTGTTTGATGATTAACATAGTCTTTTAGTTGTTCCTTTATTTTTTTGGTAATAATATTCTAACTGGGTTACCTTAACATGTTCGTTTTTTATTGCAGTATGTACCATGTGTTGAAGACACAGTTCTTGGTATTGTGGTTGACTCTAAGGCAGATGTAAGCTTTAAAGTTTAGCTTGTGTTGGTATTGAGCCTCTTAGGCATTCGATTTATTGAACCAATGTCAAAAGTATTTGGTTTCAAGGAAGCATCTGATTTGAAATGACTCACTTATTGACAAGTTCTATTATCAATTGAACAAATTTATTATATGTTTTATTCTGTGCATTTAACATTTAACTCTTGTAGAACATAAGCAGAAGATATTGGATCTAAGAGAATTCACATTATGCAACATTTTGAATTGCAAAATTACTAGTTGACCATATCTATATGACTTCATTGCTTATTAGGCTGGCTAAAATGAAGTTACTTCACAAACATTTTGGTTTGACTGAATTTGATCCCAAACAGTACTAATAAGTCATTTTCGAAGATATTGAGATAAAATAAAATGATAGAAAAAGACTTACACTCACTTGCGGTGTACAAGTAGAGCAGGGCCCGGCTAGGGCCGGGCCAGGCCACATATTTGTTCTTATGGCTAGATCAGGCCAGGGTCCCCTGAGTCCTGGCCAGGTCTATATGTTGAGGGCCAACCCTTGCGCAGCCCAGGCCCGGCCTAGCCCAAAAGCCTCGCTTGCCTGGTGTGGCCAGCCCGATATTGTCTTTTGTACTATTTTTATGTTCTTGCCCTTTTTTGCCTTTTTCTGGCCCTCTTTGCCATTTTTTGACATCATTGAAAACTAAAAATAGCTTAACGGGTCAGCATAAGAAAAATTGACACTGTTTTTATGTTTTTAGGTAAATTTCCATTAAAGAAACTGCACTAAATAAATAGATCACCATCATCATCATCATTAGAGCCTTATCCCAACTATTTGGGGTTCGCGCACTAAATAAATAAATAATAAATTGAAAGGGGAAATTATAGAGATAACCAGGGCTTTAGAAAGAAACTTTCTATGACAGCTTGAAGGAATCTTGGGTTTTCTTCAAGATAGTTGATGTTCCAGAGGGGGAAAATGTTTTGAGACCTGAGACACAGCTCAACACCATGAAACACCGAAAAAAGCTTCCAAAAAAACTAAAAAAATAAAAAATTACCTAGATGAGAGATTGAGGTTGGGGGCTTGAGGCCTGGGTGAGAGCTCCGGCTGAGACTTGAGAAAGAGGATGATCCACATGTTCACAGTTTGAGGGAGGGAGGGAAGGTTTTAGAGAGAGAGAGAGGCTCGGCTAGGTTTCTCCGCAGGGTTTTTCATTTTCGTCGAGAGATAGGCTCAGGTGGCTAGGGTTTCTTTCTCACTTCAAAATTCAAAAGTCCAATAATCCAATTGGGTTTTGGGGTTTTAACTCTAAATTTTTTTTTTTTTGGGATCCTATAGAATATATAAATATAATCCATCAACCATAAACTATAAGATTTGAAGGTCTATAGACTATGGAATATATAATTATAATATACTTTTATAAAAATTATAAGTTTATGGTATAGGAAATTTAAATTTTATATACTATATGTTATATAGTTTATATAGAGACTACAATATTTTGCGCTGGGCTTGGGCTGGAAAAATAAATGCGCCTACTGCCTTGCTCGGGGCTGCCCTGTGGATGTCAAATTCGTGCCTGAATGCAACCCGAGCACCAGGCCTGAGCCAAAGCCTGCGGCCTTGGCCCAGCCTGTTGGCAGCCTTCACTACAAGGCATAGCTGCTCCCACCCTGTAGGAAGTTCTAGTGGCTCCAACTCCTAAGTTTAGGTTGTCCTCCCTACCCTATATTAGTTATCAATCAATAAAACTTGTAATCAGTGGCTGGTCACTAAGGACATGTGGAAGCTAATCAGACTGCAGATTTATTGGTTAATATGGGTGCAATTGATTTAGATCCATGTCTTGTTTGATATTCTTATTTGCGAGATGCTATCCACACCTGGTTCTGAACTATACACTTTTTTCTTGTCATTCAAATGAAATTTTGAAAAACAAGTTTTTCTTATTTGGAGCTTCTCGTTCACTGATATTTATCATCTTTTGAAACTTTTTTGATGTGACGATCTTTATGAAATATAAAGGGTTTTGGGTAGACTGGCATGATCTCATGAGTCATGAATGTTTTAATTTGGATTATGCTTCACATTCCTTGTATGTGTGTCCTAGAATGTTACATATTCTTGTAATTTTACTGTGTACTCTTTGTCGTCATCATCGTGGTAATCATCATGATATATTTTCTGAGCCATTGTACTGGGGTTTTTGGATCTTCCAATCTGTACTGCTGTTGTTTGATGCTTATGTCCCATCTGAATAAATTAATGTCTTAATGTTTATTTTAGGGCATTTTCTATTACTTTCCAAGATTCCTGACTTATAGCTTCTAAGTGATAACACTGCTTAAGTTCTCTTATGCTTTCTCCCAAGATTCTTCTTAGTTGCCCTTCTTACTTTTTTTATGGGTGACATCTAATGGAATTTAGCGTCCAAAGTGCCTGATGTTTCTGTGTTTTTTCTGTGTGTATCATTTCCGTTGTTTCATTTCATGTTTCATGCCTTGACATGCAACCTTTAGATACGTTAGTATTAATATTCTATTATTTTTCCAGAACTTCTTGGTAGACATAAAAGGACCAACCTTGGGATTTCTACCTGTACTGGCATTTGAAGGTGGAACTAGGAGAAATGTACCAAAATTTGAGGTAAAGCATGTTCTATAACAATCTACAGTCAAACTTTCAAAGTTGCCTTCCTATGAAGAATGGAAAGTTTTGAGGTGGATGAACATTGCATCGCCATTGTTGCGTGATTATTGGCTTTAAAATCTAAAACATTGGAGGGTGCCATAAGGTAATGAAATAATAAAAACGACACTTTGCCGTATGTCTTTAATGACTTTTCTTCTTTTTTTTAATATGGTAATTTATTGGATAAAAAAGTTATTGAAACTCTCTTACTACAAAAGTTAACAACTTAAAAAATATGATAATGTATTGAAAGGGGAAATGGTTAGTGAGATTTTCAAGTGCTAGTGCCAATAAGGCTATGATATGTCTTTAATTCTGTCTGTAGTTAGATGCAAGCTCATTCTGCAATGCAATGGAAGGTCCCATGTTGGGTATAAATTCATTGTGAGCTTGCATGTTTCAATTATATTTATTAGCATACTAGTAAATTACAGAAAGTTATCTACAGATATAATTATGCTTGCAAGCTTTTTGAGAAGGTTATACTTAATAAGGTTAAGTGCTTGGGGACCATGTTTTGGGCTTTTACATACTAACTTTTAACTTTCAATGCCACAGATTGGTACCGTACTTTATCTCCGGGTGGTTAAAGCAAATACCGGCATGAACCCTGAGCTCTCCTGCACTGATGGTACTCCACAACATTGTAGTTTGTCTTCACATGCTCTCTGTGTTATTTTCAGATAATTTACTTCATATCTAAACCTGGATTGCTTACATCTAGTTTCATGCTTCACATTCTCAGTTTAGTCTTGTTATTTTGGTGACTAAAAATAGTTGGATGGTTTGATATATATCTTTGATGGAAACCTTTTTACAAAATTTGCACTTTATAAAGTTATAAAACATATGGCCTCTTCCTGATATATTATATGTGACACAAGGTTGTTAACGGGCCTGGACCCTGAATGGTCTATGCCATTGATTTGTCTGAAGTTTTTTGTTTTTTTCTTTCGCTTTAGTCATAGGAAGTGCTACCAGAGCTGACAATAGAGTTTGTTATTCAACTGATAAAAGAATAAAGTGAAAAGAAAGAAAAATATCTTTTTCTTTCAATATATTTGTGAAAACTGTTGGACCTGGCCTTTTTTATGGCAGAAAATACAACATGTATAATTTCTTTGGTTATTAAATTCCTCTCCACTTCTTGTTACCGATATCTAGAGCTTACCATTGCTTTCTTGTCATTTTATTGCCAGCCACTGGAAAAGCCTCAGAATTTGGACCCATAAAAGATGGTTACATGTTTGAATCTTCTACTGGTCTAGCACGCTTGTGAGTATCCCTTTTGGTCATTCCATTTGGAAAAGCTAAACAGAAAGCGATGAAGACAAGGCAAAATAGAAAAAGATAATTAGACTTCAAAAAGTATGAAAGATACATCGTGTTATTGACTTTTCTTACTCTACAGGCTACTGAGCCGGCCAACATGCCCAGTTCTTGATGCTCTTGGGAAGAAGCTATCATTTGAGATAGCTGTTGGGTTAAATGGCCGTGTTTGGGTACGATCCTGGTCCTTTTCCTCAATTAAGAACAAAGTCACCCATTCTTATTATACATTCAGCATTTATGTGTGTTTGTGTGTGCGTGCACTCACACGTGAGTGCTGCTCACGCGTTTGTGGAGAGAGAGAGAGAGAGAGAGAGAGAGAGAGAGAGAGAGTAGTTAGTAGTGTGTGTTGTTAGTTTGAGTGAGGTAGGTAGACGAGAACAAACAGCAGTACGTAGTACTACTTAGTTCGTTCCTTTCTTTAGTACTTCGTGTTGTCGTGTGTTGCTATCG